>CAUYPK010023132.1:0-65337 GCA_963574355.1 Loris lydekkerianus
ATGACCATCCTCTTCTAGCTTGAAAGGTTTCAGCAGAGAGATCTGCAGTTATTCTAATATTCTTCCCCTTCTAGGTAATGGTTTTCTTTTGTCTGGCTGCTTTCAGAATTTTCTCGTTCACATTAACTTTAGTGAAATTGATTATGATGTGTCTGGGGGATGTCTTATACAGGTTGAGTCGTGCTGGGAGTTCTCAAACTGTCTGCTATCTGAATTTCAGAATCTCTTGGCATGTCTGAAAAATTCTCCTTCATAATCTCATGGAGAAGAGACTCTGTGCCTTGTGAAGCCACTTCGTCATTTTCGGGGATCCCTATAAGACAAATATTGGTTTTCTTTGAATTATCCCAGAGCTCTCTGAGAGAGTGATCTGTTTTTGCCCTCCTTTTGTCTTCCTCTTTGAGAGTTTGGGTGCGTTCAAAAGCTTTGTCTTCAGTGTCAGAAATCCTTTCTTCTGCTTGGTCCATTCTGTTACTGAGGGATTCTACTGTGTTTCTCAGATCTTTGAGGACTGCAACTTCTTGTCTCAGTGTGTCAATCTTTGGTCATTTGGTCTTTGAATTCGTTGAATTCTTGAGATATCTTTTGAGTTACTGTTTGGAATTATAATTTGATCTTATTTGCTATTCAGATTCTGAATTCAATTTCTGACATCTCAGCTATTTGTGCATAGGATCTTGTGCTGTGTCTCCCCCATTGATCCTTGGGGGAGTTGATCTGCTCTGACTATTCATATTGCCAGAGTTTTTCTGTTGATTTCGCCTCATGATTGTTTTTCACCATTGCCTCTGGCCGTCCTCAGAGTTGGAGAAGTGTCTCTCCAAGATTAGACCCTAGCGGGATCACTCTATTGTTGCTGGATCTTTGTAGGGAGTGGCCCTGTTTAGTTCCTCTGGGGCTGCCCCAGGCAGGGAGTTCAGGTTGTGGAAGCAGCTGCGGAGTGTGACACACCCAGATCCAGTAACAGGGCGGGAAGTGGTGTGCTCGGTTCTGGGAGTGCTTGGCACCGAGTGACTTTGGCACAGAGAGCCCAAGGCTCCAGTAGTCTCTGGCCAGGAGAAGGGCTCTGCGCAGAGGCAGGGAGGGCTCCAGAGGACACGTGGCTACCAGGGTCCCTGGCCTGATGAGCGGGCCAGTGAGTAACCAGGGTGGGTACAGGAGGGAGGACACAGGGTTGCACGGCTCCTGCAGTTCCTGGTCATGGCATGTGGAGGCCTAGCGCGTGCCAATCGTGGGTCGAGGGTTATGGTGCAGCTCTTATGGAGGTCCGGGTGGTGCCAAGCCCAGGAGTTTGAGGTTGCTACGAGCAGTGACACCACGGCACTCTACCCAGGCCAACAGCCTGAGGCTCCAGTGTCCGAAAACCGGTCTCAGTCTTCCCCTGAGGGTTATGGTTATAAGGCAGCTCAGTCCCCGCCTTTAGGCTGCTCAGTCACTAGGTTACTAGCTCCTGCTTGATCCTTGCTCTGCGACCCTGAGGGTGCAGCTTTCCAGGGCAATTGTCTCACAAGGGCTCCCTGTGGCCCACAGCCAAACACTACTAGTTCCGTCTGGCTCAGCGGCTCATTCTGGGGCCTTTGATAATGCCCGAAGTTCTCTGCACTCCTGCTCAAGCTCTCCCCAAGGCAGTTCAACTGAGTGCCAAGTCCAAAAACACCAAAACAGTTCATAGGTAAGGCCTTTCCGGTTTGCAGTCTCGCTGCTGCTTGTACTTACCGCTGCCAGCGGGATTAGGTCAATCGAACACATGCAACCACTTAGCAGTTTTCCACTGTTTTTGTCCTCCTCTTGTGGTCCAGAAGTCCCTTGCTGACTCCCTGTATCCTTAAAGGGATGATTATAGGCAGATCCCACCTGCCAGAGATCCCTGGAATCTTATCTCCCTAGACTCACCATGCCTAGTTGCAGGGAAGGTGTTACTCAGCCGCCATCTTGCTCCACCTCTGAGTTTCTGTGTTTTGGTTCAAGAGCAGGCAAAGGGCTAGGAAGCCGAACTGCACCAGGCTGTCATATTTCATTTTGCTGTGTCTATAACCAAATTTGGAAGTATTAACTTGTAGGGCTGGAGTCCAGCAAGGGAGGCTTGTAACTCTTCACTGCATCTGTTTTCTCTCAATTGTCTGCAAACACCTTGGCTGCTGAAAAATAGGAGAAGATCCCAGGATATTTTGAGCTCGCAGGACAGAGGGTCCCGACTTCGCTGGAGGTCCTGCTCCACCACTGCCAAAATAGTGGAAACGGGGCTATTTAGCCTTTAAATAGGAGGCAATCCTGCCATTTGCCAGAACATGGATGGAACTGAAGTACATTATGCTAAGTGGAATATGCTAGACACAGAAAAGTATTCCGTGAACTTGTTTATATGTGGAACTTAAAATCTAAAGGCCAAATATAGAGAGATAGGGAATAAAACAGTAGAAATAGTGATTAGAATGGTTGGAGTTGGGGAAAGAAACTGAGGAGATGGAGGTTAGTGGATACAAAGTAGCAAATATTTAGGATGAATGAGTCAAAAGATCCAGTGTACCAAATGAGAACTATAGTTGATAATAGCGTGTTCCAGTCAGGATTTTTGCTAAATGAGTAGCCTATAGCTGTTCTTGCCACAGTGAGAAATGGGTAACCATATGAGATGATGGGTACATTAATTCCACTATAGCAACCGTTTTGTTATATATATATATGATATATATATATATATATATATATATATATATTTTTTTTTTTAAATAGAGACAGAGTCTCACTTTATTGCCCTTAGTAGAGTACCGTAGCGTCATAGCTCTCAGCAACCTCCAGCTCTTAGGCTTAGGTGATTCTCTTGCCTCAGACTCCTGTGTAGCTGGGACTACAGGCGCCCACCACAACACCTGGCTATTTTTTTGTTGCAGTTTGGTTGGGGCCAGGTTTGAACCAGCCACTCTTGGTATATGGTGCCAGCACCGCCTATATATATCTTATAATAGCATGTTGTATATTTGATGTATATATACACTTTAACTTGTTTTTTAAAAAGTAAAATTTGGAAAATTAAAAAAAAAAACACGCTTATTAAAGCAGCCTATAATCACTCTACCATGTTATAATTACTATTAACATTCTGGTATATTTCCTTTCAGCCTTTCTTTTTTTCTATGCATGCACAAAGAGAAAATATATTGTTTTGCCAAAATATGATTATTCTGTATATATAGTTTGATACTTACTATTTTCACTATTACTTCATGAGTATTTTAACATATCTTTAAATATACTTGAAAACATTATTTTGATGTTTGCGTGGAATTCACTTGTGTGGGGCTACCTTAATTTCTTATGGATGCACTGTAGTTTATTTGCTTTTTCCACTAACAGTGTCTGAGAGGACCCATCTTGTCACACTCTCATTGTCATTGCATTCTTTTCATCTTTGCCAATTTGCCAGAAAAATGATGAAATCTCATTGTTTGAACTTTAATTTCTTTGATTGCTAATGAGGTTGAACTTTTTTTTCTAACAACTCAGATTTTGACGTGTGGCTTTCAACACCTACTGAATGCACAACTTCTAGTCAAAACCCACGTATACATATTTAGGACTCATGGCTCTAGTTGTGACAGAACAAAGATTGCCTAGCTTATTATATGTTTTATATAGCACTGGGCTCTTTGCCATAGCTGCTAAATAAATCATAAACTCCCTGACAACCCCGGCCCATATCTTAATCATTTCTGCCTCGCTCCCAATCACCCCCAGACTAATGCCTGACACGGAGAAAGCTTTAATAAATGTTTGTTAAATGCATATGGAAGTGGAGCTTTTGTGTGGGTCAATGTTAAGTTACTAAAATAGTTTTTGAAATCTCATAATGTATAAAAAGAATCCCTGGAGTCAAAATTTAAAACTATTGCTCAGGACTTGACCTATCATCTCATTTGACAAGGAACATGGAGAAACAGATCTTTTCATACATTGGAACTTCTTTTTGCCAAAGGACGTATTTTGTAGTGTCAATTAAATGCACCAACCTAGAATCACGTTCATAGAGGAGAGTCAAAAGCAAAACTACTAGAAATGACCAACTACCTAAATGAATTGATAAGAAAAAATATGGGGGAAAAAAAGAAGTATGGGTTTCCCTTTCCTTTTCTACTTGGTAAATAGTCAATGCGCATTAAAATTACAAGGACTCGTGAAGATTTTTGTGATAAGGAAACCAAGGCTAAAAGATGTGAATTGAATTGGCCAAGGTGATATTGCTTGCATAAGACCATAGCTAGGCCTGGTGTCTTTTTCTAAGAGATCTTTATGGCCTATTATCCTATTCTGTTCCACCCCTCACAGCAGTATGATAAAGCAGTTTGGGTTTCTCCATTCTCCTCGCCAATCTGTACTTTATACATACCTCTCTTTGTGCACTTCTTATACTCTACTACAATTATTTGTTTCTATACCTGTGACTTCCACAATAGACTCTTTGAGGGAAGGGACTGCATCCTCATCTCTATAAGCCCAATAATGCTTGATGCATATAGATGCTGCTGTTAGTTTATGAAGGTTGTCATGTTGACTACCAAAGCTCTGCTGTTATGTTTTGGCATTCAAACCCTAAGCATCTGGAAATCTTTCTAGTCATAGAAATTTGCCAAGCATATAATCACTCCCAATAATTTCTGCTAATTGTTAGGGGTTTGCCATAAGTAAGATTGCACTTGGAAAGGAAAGGAATGACTTTTGTAGGGATAGGCTGGCAAAGGAGAATATGAAGGAAACAGAACAGATTAGGGAAAACTGAGGAGGCTAGAGGAAGAAGCTAGGTTCAAGGAGATCCTCGGCAAAAATGAACCATTATTGTTAACCATGTCCTTCTGTGTTGTGTGTTCTTACATGCGCTCGTGCCTCCCAATAATTCTTTATGTAGTACAGGGTATCCATAAAGTTTGTGTGCAACTTAAAATAGTTGTCTATTTGAAAGCACCCATTTCGTAGATGAGACAACTGAGAAATGTTAACTGACTTGCCCAGAGTCACATTCTCATAGTTAAGTGGCAGAGCTAGAATCCAAATTCATGTCCGTCTAATTTTAAAATCTATATTTTTCTTTGTGTGTTTCTGATACTCCGTGCTATCTCTCACTGGCATTAAAAGGAAAGCAGAAGAAAACTTTTGTTTTTGTTTTTGTTTTTTAAAGAATTAAAAAAATTACATGTTGGCCAGGTGCAGTGGCTCACAGCTGTATTCCTAGCACTCTGGGAGGCCAAGTGGAGTGGATTGCTTGAGCTCAGGAGTTTGAGACCAGCCTGAGCAAAAGCGAGAGCCCATCTCTACTAAAAACAGAAAAAGTAGCCTGGTATTGTGGTGGGTGCCTGTGTATCATGGAACAGCCTCAGCTATTCAGAAGGCTGAGGCAAGAGGATCGCTTGAGCCCAAGAGTTTGAGGTTGCTGTGAGCTGTGAGACCACAGCACTGTACCCAGGATGATGATGTAAGACTTTGTTTCTAAATAAATAAACAAATAAATAAATACATTCAAATAAAATAAAAATTACATGTCACTTTAACCAAACAGTAATGGGGTACCATACCTTCCTTTGAGGCTTTCCCCTAAGCTTCCTTGATAGTTTTTTAACCTAGCTTGTTTATGTAACATTGCCTGTGATGTGCTCCATAAGATAAGGTAAAGAAGTTATAGGTGACAATGGTATTAATAAGAGGCAACATGATTATTTATTTGTAATTGCCAAACTTATACATGCATTATCTTGCTTCATCATTGAAGGGATAAAATGCCAGCCCGTGCGCTGCTTTTGGAAGCCTGCCCGCCTTCAGTCCTCCTCTCACACTTTTACTTTTCTGTCGGCTCCTACCAAACTTTGCACCAGCTCCGTGTTCGCCATCTCAGCATGCTATGCATGGCCAGAATGGCAAATTTTCAACTTTTAGCCTCTCACAAGCAATTGGCAGCTCATTAGAAGGGATTAGTTGCTTTCCAGGATTTTAAAAGTTTAAGTTGTATTTAATTCCCCAAGAATGAGGAAGTCTTGCCTGGATCTTCAAAGAATCCCCTTTTAGCTATGTATTTCCAAAAGTAAAGTTAATATCCCTAACATTGGATTGCTCCTAGCTGGCTAAACAATACTCCAGACCCAATAAAGATCTTCTCATTGTTTCTGTTCTCTTTTCTGGAAACAGCCTGGTAGTAGATTTAAGAGAAAACAGGAAGATAGGTCTGTCTCACCCTTATACCCCTCAAAGGCCTTATTAAGTTACAAATTCCATCTGCTCTCCAGAGGAAATCAGACTGGATGAAATATTGGGTCACTTGGTAGAATATCTTGACTTGGTTTGCTTTAATGTATTTTATCACCATTCAATAAGAATCTAAAATGTTCTTAGAAAAATTTGTGAAGTATAGTTAGGGTGACTGTATTATAGGATATGTGACCTAGAAGTGACCATTTAGTTTATCCCTCTTCTTAGGTACTTCAATACCTAAATCATACATGAGTGATGGCTTTTTATCTTACTGAAAAAGATTTCTAAAGATAGGTATTTTGTGTCTTTTTTTTTTTTGTAGTCTCTTCTGGTGTTTAAGTTGAATTCTTTCTCATGGTCAAGAAGTTCTCTCTAATGTTTGGATTGTTTTCTAGCTATGCTTTTAAGCCCAATTGGGCAATGTAGAAGTCTTAGGGAGATACATGACATTGAAGTTTGTTGAAAATACTCAAAGTTGGATTACGGTAGAAACAATGAAGAATAGTGCTAGTCTTTAGCAATCTAAGCAGAACAGGAAAGTGTATAGCTGATTTCATCATGGATTTGCATGGAAATAAGGGTGAAATAGCACATGAAAAGAGGTAAACCAATAGTAAGAGAAAGTAGAATGTATGTTGACCTCATTGGAAATGAATCAGTAGAGGAGAAAGATTTGGGGGCAATTATATGAAATAATTGGAAAAGATAAGGGCCCACTGCAGAGAGATTGGAGGGGTATAAATTTTAAATTGAGAGAACAAAATCAACTACATAAAACCAATGCAATTTCCACTGTAATTATTAAATAGAATACTAGGAAGTAGGAAAGGGAAGTAGATAAAAAAAACACTAACTGGTTTACCAGGAGGATAAGATGGTGATGTTATATCTAGAAAACTAACTAATCCACTGATTTTGAGGCACAAATCAAGGAAGACTTTGATGATACTGTAATTGGAGTGATGTGCCTTTGTAAGCCCATGGCAAAATGAGAAGTCCCATTTGAGAAGTATCCAGTTTGGAAAGGTATTCATGTAGGCCAGGGTAAAGGTTTATCTAGAGAACAGGTGAATTTTGTAATAGCTCATTTAGACAAATGAAAGTTCATGTTTAATCCTGAGTATTATTACTGTTTTGCTCCTCATTGGGGATTCAACTGAAGGAAAGAAGTTGGAGTATGTGAAGACTGTTCTCATCCAAGGTTCATTCTTGGGATCCTGAGGAGTTACCACACATCTCATACATACTCGAAATTGCGTGATCATTGTGATAGTTATTAAATGAAGCTTGCATGACACTGAGCCCACTGCCTCAGCTAGTGTTCCTTTGTGCTACTGTCAAAAGTTTTGGACCAAGGCTGGCAGCTATTGTAGTAAGGATTACCAAGTAAATACTACTACTGTGTTTGGTAGAATATTTGTTTTTAGCTATTGATCCCCACTCCTTCAGAAATTTCACAGTAGTGATCTCTTCTCATTCTTCAGGTTATTTTCCAGGCTTTGGAGGTTTGATAATTGTGTGAAGCTCTGAACCTTTACTCTTCAAACCATTTTACTGTGGAGAAGCTAATGAGAATCCTGTGAATTTTCTGATTTGAACAGTAAAGTTTGAAGTTTCCTTTTTCATCTTAAGCTGTAAGGAAGAGCTCAGCTAGTATTTATTTTTAAAAAACACACATAAGTCAAATCATAAAGATAAGCATATCCAGTGAGCAGAATTTTAGTGTCGTGGGATTTAAAGTTATAATCTCATGGCTTAAAGTGAAGATTATTGATTTCATCCATTATAATATTTTGCACAGTAATCCAGACTTGAAAGAAAGAACATTAGGTAAATTTTGGTCAGTGAACTACTGATGAGATAACAGTGTCTTGAAATCCAAAAGATATTTGTAGTTCAGCTCATTAAACATAAGTACTCAGGCAGTTTCTTAGAAGTCTTAGGGATTTGGAGATGAGTCAGCCATGATATCTGCCCTCAAGGGACTTCTTGCCTGGAAGAAAAGAGAAGACACACCTCAATAATAATCCAAGATGGAATATGTCTAATGGGGTAAGACGAGTAAGCACAGTACTCTGTGAACTTAGGAGTGGATGAGATAAGCGTTGAGTGGGGTAGAGAGATCTGGTGAGGACTGGACCAAAGGATCAGGTGACAATTAAGTGGTCCCTGTCTCCAGCAAGGATCAGGCAGACTGGGCACAGGAAATGAGATTTTTCTGTTACTTTTTTGCCAGATGGAAAAGATTTGAAAGTGGTTGAGGGGAAGCTTTAAAAAAAAAGAAAAGGAGAATGGTGAAATAGAAAGGGTTACCTTTTCAGCTGAATACTGATATTGTGAATTATGGACATATTATTGTTATGCCTTGACAAATCAAGGTGGATGTACCTCCATGGTCTCTATAAAATGCTCATTTGAATTTGGGAGTTCTTACTAGAATCCATCAGAAACTTACCTTAGCCTTATGGCACTTCAATGAACTCATTTTATGTGTTGTCCAGCCTTGTTTGTCATGGTTACGTGAGAATACTTTTTATTTAAAAATATCTTCAGTTTCTCTTAGTAATCTGAGCAAGTATTTGGCAAGAAGGTGGCAGAGAAAGTCTTCTTTATGTTTAACTAAAATCTTGTAAATGGTATTTTATCTTGTTTGGTCTTCAGTGCAGATGGAGATCAGCCATGTGTATAATATCCCGGAAGCCTATTGAAAGTTTCTCCCATTTTTTCCCTAAGCTTAAATAGTCCTACCATCAATATCTTTACCCACAAACCTTATTCTCCTTTTTTTTCTCTTTATCTCTGTATTCTATGCATCTTTCCTCCCTTCCTTCCACATAAATTTAAAGAGTGTCCATCCACTACTATGCTAAGTGCTGCAACAAGAGTATCAGGCCCTCTTTCCCCTACCGTATTGATGTGAAACTTGCTGTTACTGTGGTTATGGGATTGCACAGCCCTTACAGGGCCTGTATAACATAAAGGAAGAGCATACCTTTGAACTTCATGCTTTTAATGACTTTCATGAAAAAAATTCATCAGTGTCCTGGGAATGCTAGGTTTCTTTTCTATTTCCAATTGATTTCAGGTTCCTGTGGGAATGTGATCAGCATTGACATTCTTGTGGTCTATAGGTATATGTGTTTCAATGCTGTTTTTGTTTGGTATGGCCACTTCTGTTGGTTTATGTGAAGATTGTGTATCTCTTAGTTCATCATCCAGTCCATTACCCTTTATCTGTGTGCTCTCTGTAAAGAATAACTATAGCATCTTTTAGGTAGCACGGCTATGATGGATTTTTTTTTTTTTTAGAGTAACAAATTCTTTGTCTGTTCCTTGATCCACCAGCCCCAACTGTGGCTCCAACCTTTTCTCATTCCCACCCCCTATTTCTTTACTCCCCAAAACACACGTGAAGTCAGTGATCATAGGTATCATTAGATTATGATTTAGGTTTGAATCTGAACTAATTTTGAATTCTTGGCTGTCATGAATGTTTCTGTAATAAATATTGGCAGCATCTCTTTCCACCTTTGATTTTATTCATACTGACTGACCTTATATAAGAAATAGAGAAACTGGGCTGGGCGCCGTGGCTCATGCCTGTAATCCCAGCACTCTGGGAGGCCAAGGCGGGCAGATCTCTTGAGCTCACGAGTTTGAGACTACCCTGAGCTAGAGTGAGACACTATCTCTTAAAAAATAGCCCAGCATTGTGGTGGGCACCTGTAGTCCCAGCTACTCAGGAGGCCTAAGCAAGACAATTGCTTGAGTCCAAGAGTTGGAGATTGCTGTGAGCTAGGATGCCATGGTATTCTACCAGGGGCAACAAAGTGAGACTCTGTCCCCCCCAAATATAGAAACTGTTCCCCCTTTTCTCTATCACTTCATGTATTTAAAATGACACACCTTCTCTATTCCTTCATTAAAGTGACAACATTGATTTTTTTTTTTTTTTAATCTCGGCTTCCGTTTTCAGAAAACAACAATCAGATACATGTCTCTGCAAGAAGCTGTTTCTTTTGTCTGTTCTGAATAGCATTTTTAATACAAATTTCCTTTCTTATTGTCAGCTTCTCTCATACCTTAATAGAAGCAGGCACTAGAGAAATAAGCCCCAAATATTAATCCTAATTTTGGCTCTCTTCTAACAAGGCAGGAATTTTGCATTGTGCTTTTCTCTATAAGTGGGCAAAACCCTGAGGATTAACCAATACTAGTTTGGAAAAAGGTTCATTCTTATTTTTTGAGCATGACTTATGAAAAATGTCCTTTTTGTAGATATGTGTCTGTGTTCACTGTTGTTGTAAAAGATCTTTCTTTCAGATTTCAAAGCCCTGAGCTGGAGAGCTGTCTGGAAAATAGGCAATGGAAAAGTCCCCTAAAATTGTTCCAATTTAGGCCCACTTGTTCCATTTATAAAAGTATTATCCAGGCAGTTGGATGTCTGCTTTCAGTGAGCACATGCGCAGTAGTACCTGAAATTGAAAGCATAGGAAATCCACAATTCATATGATAAGATATCATTCCTGAATAATGAAAATTATGGGAGGGAAAGAGATCTTGAAGCAGGTATCAGCTTTTTGAGCATGTGTGTCTTTAAAAAAATTATGCCTGTTCTGAAGTAAAAGATGATAACATATACTTTTTGGTGATGGAAATAAAAATACTCCTTGCTACAGATGGCAAACTGTAGGCAAATGTCCTATGTGTGGTATCATGTGTAATTATATATATATCATTTCATCTTGCAAATTTTTATGGGTTTTGTCTTGCTGGATGTTTATTGTCTTTATCTTGTTTCATATATATATACTTAGCGTATATGTACATATACATATAATTGGAAGTTTGTTTTTTGGTTTTTTTTTTTGAGACAAAGTCTCACTGTGTCACCCTTGGTAGAGTGCTGTGGTGTCATAGCTTGCAGCAACCTCAAACCCCTGGGCTCAAGCAATCCTCTCCCCTCAGCCGCCCAAATAGCTGGGACTACAGGCACCTGCTGCAATGCCCAGCTATTGATAGAGAGGGGGGTCTCACTCTTTCTCAGGCTGGCCTGGAACTCCTGAGCTCATGCAATCCACCTACCTTGGCCTCCCAGAGTGCTAGGATTACAGGTATGAGCCACCGCACCCAGCCCTACATGTAATTTGTTTGTATAAAGCCACTCAATTAACTACTCTCGGATTTTTCTTTACTAGGAGCCTGAAAGGGGTCACATACCAGAGATTTCAAAATAAAGAACGTTTGAAGGATCAGTCTCAGGAAAACAAAAAATCCGTTATCTATTAGTTTTCATAGGAGCAGTTTGAGCAATAGAAGATTTAGGGTGAGTTCTATGGGTAAAGCTGATTTAGGTGGTGAGGTTTTGTTTGATAAAGTGTTAGTTACCAAAGCTTGTGATAGGAAATCATAGAATTCTTCATGTTGAACTCACAGATGCAAAAACAACATAGCATATATTTATTAAGACTGGTTAAACTATAAAAACAAAATAATCTGATGGCAGTTAGGAAAAAAGGGTAAAGAAAATAAGTGGGGCTATTTTTCAGGATTTCTGAAGGAGGGTGGTTTTGCAGAATGGGGTAAATTCTGCCTTTTCATTTTGGATATCGTTCTGGTTCTCATCCAGACTAGTTCACAAGTTCAGAATAATAAATTTATGATGACTGTGAAACCAAACCATCCCTTCAAGTCTTTGGAGAGAAATGTGGAAAGAGTACTAGGGAAAACAAATATGTAGTTTCATTAGCCATGTCATGTATGAAGGAGGGAAATATTAGTGAATATTTGTCATTGACTTCAGAGGGATGCCATTGGAAAATGAATTTCTGGTAAGAAGTCTTCAGCAGCTCCCAAAAGAAAAGTTATGTTTTTGAGGTCCACTGTATCATTGGGGTGGGAGGACGATTATTTCCATATGTGTTAGGGTTAGCTTGTATTGGAAGTTATTTAAAAAGAAAGCAGTTGGACCTCATTAATTCAGAATTCTGTTAATTTGTAAACAAGATTGCCTTTGTGGGGCCTTTTAAACTGCTAAAGAGCGCACACTTGTCAAATACTTTAGAAGTAGCGCCTGGAATACTAATTTCAAGCAGTTATTTGCATGTGAGACAAAAATCCTTGCTGAGCAACATGTCGTTTGCTTCACTCCGTGGTATGTACAGTAATGCCTCCCTAAGTCTGAATTCCCTTAATCAAAATTAGAGCCTATGCAGACTTGTACCTATGTACTTTTCCCACCATCTCAAGAATTTTGTAGTAAGATTATACAAATCTCCACTCCCAGTTGTGAATTAGGGAATGTTACCAAGGAATCCAAAATTGAACTCTTGGGTGGAGGATTGGATGAAGGACAAAATATCTCTTAATACTTTATTAGTAACATGGAAAAGTGAGTTTACAAGGATCTCATTAAAACTGCGAGGGAATACAGGCCTGGAAAGTTTGTAGTCAGTGGATAATGGTAAGTGAAAGTTAATTATACAGCATCCTTTAGTGATCATTTATCAAACACAATTTATATTCTTTTTACTTAGTGTGAGGTTTCTATTGATCTATTTAATGAATGTTTAAAAATATTTATAAGAGTTCTCTTAGGGTCACTTCTAACCACAGTCTCCTGAACTCTATGGAACATGGCATTGTTCAACACAAGAGAGAATTCTGAGGGAGCTCAAGGTCTGATGTATTTATATTTAGCTACTGGGACCCACTTTGATCTCAGAAGGCTGGAACCTTCTTTTTCTGAGTGTCTGAGAAGTGGGCTTTCTCTTCCTACTTCTGTTCTATTATTCTTGCCAAAGGCTAAACTTTTCCCAATCTCCCTTCATATTTGATGAAAGGAAAGCTTTCACTGAACCCCTATTTTCTGTCCTCAGCCAGGCACATTGTTACTCCAGGACTAATTTTCATTTATTTTGAGTCAGCTTGACTCAACTAGTTTGCAGCTAGCATCCCTGTACTTTATTCTGGACTTTTGTCCTATTCCTTGCACTTTTCACCTGCTTCTAGGCCTGACTTCCTCTTTTACCTTGCCTGATCTATTATTAAGTCTCTGCTTGTGTTTCCTCTGACTAGTACCCTATCTATTCCAAATTAGCATATACAAGCCAAGTCATTTGTCTAAACTTCAAAGGTAGCATCTTACCTCCACCAAGAAGGAATATGAGATGCTACCAAAAGGGAAATTTATATTTCTGGTCCTTCCATTATTGCCTACAACCTCCCCACCTTCTGTATTGGGACCCTTAGTGCTTTGGCCCTGGATTAGGCATTTCTCTATAGCTCCTTCCAGACATAGGCCACTGGTTTACTTAACTTTTTCTCTGCAGATAACGCATTTTTGAAGAAAACAAGGTGGGGACATGTGGTTTAAAAGTGGGACAAAATATTTACAATCAGAAGTGTTCCTTCTATGCTTTACTTTTGTTCCCACTCAACTGTATCTTCCCTCTGCTTTTTTTTTTTTTTTTTTTTTTTTTTTTTTGTCAGGGCCTCAAGCTGTCGCCCTTGGTAGAGTACTGTGGCATCACGGCTCACAGCAACCTCCAACTCCTGGGCTCAAGCGATTCTCTTGCCTCTGCCTCCCAGGTAGCTGGGACTACAGACACTCGCCACAACGCCAGGCTTTTTTTTGGTTGCAGCCGTCATTGTTGTTTGGCGGGCCCAGGCTGGATTCGAACCCGCCAGCTCAGGTGTATGTGGCTGGTGCCTTAGCCGCTTGAACCACAGGTGCCGAGCCCCCTCCACTTTTTTGAAGCATGAGGGTGAGAGTAGGTAGGGAGAGTGAGAGAGTTTTGTGAAACAGGGGTTGCCTTCCTTTGAATGTGAAGAATAAGTTATGATTTGTTCTTTTTCTTTCTTCTTCTTCCTTTTCTTTTTTGAGATAGAGTCTCACTGTGTTGCCCAGCTTAGAGAGCTTAGCATCAGCCTAGTTCACAGCAACCTCAAACACTTGGGTTCAAGTAATCCTCTTGCCTTAGCCTTTGGAGTAGCCGGGAGTATAGGCACCCTCCACAACGCCTGGCTAATTTTTCTATTTTTCTATTTATTTTATTTTTATTTTTTGCAGTTATTTTGGCCAGAGCTGGGTTTGAACCCACCACCTCTAGGTATATGGGGCCAGTGCCCTACTCCTTGAGCCACAGGCACCACCCCTGATTTTTCTACTTTTAATAGAAATAGGGTCTCACTCTTGCTCAGGCTGGTCTTAACTCCTGCTTTGGCCTCCCAGAGTGCTAGGATGATAGTTGTGAACCACCACACATCAGGCCTTCTTGCACTCGACTTTCCTTTTCTTTTTTTTCTTTCTTTTTCTTTTTTTGAAGCAATATGTATTTTCCAAATAGCTATGCTCAGTCTCCCATTGATCTCGGGCCCCTGTACAAACGTCACTGGGCTTGTGTGGTTAGTGATCTCCTCATGCTTTTAGTTACAGAAAATAAGGAGAGTCTAATCAGATTTTTCTTTGCAGCTTAGTTAAAGCATAATTGAAAAATAAAAATTGTGTATGTTTAAAGTGTACGGTGTGATGATTTGATTTATGTATATATTGTGAAATGATGACCACAACTGTCACCTCACCTAGTTACCTTTTTTTTTTTTTTTTTTTTGTATATAATGAGAACACTTAAGATCTACTCTCAGGAAATTTAAAGTGTACAGTCCAGTTTTATCAACTGTATTCTTCCTGTTACACATTAGGTCCCCAGAATTTATTCATCTTTTAATTGAAAGTTTGTACCTTTTGACCAACATCCCCTCATTGTCCCTACCAGCCTCCCCAATCCCTCACACTCTGTTATTGTGTGAAGATTCTCCTGGGCGTAGATATCGTGGTTAGCTTGTAGGTGCTCACTGGTGTATTTTGTCAGTCATGTTCTCTCTTTTTGAAGTTGTGTGGGTTACTCTTTTCATTCACTTGTGGTGATCATCTTCTTTGAGATTTATTATGTAGGGCTTCATCTCTTGCTAGAAGGATGTATAAACCAAGGGAAAAGTCCTGGCCACAGCTGTGTAATTCATGTAGTATTAAGATATTAACTGATATAAGGGACAGGGTTAAAAAGTATAACGAAACATACCAAAAGAGACTTTGTAGAGGTAACTTTTCCATACCCGGAAATATATAATTGCATAGTTCCCACATTAAATTTCCAGAATTTTAAAAAATTATTGTCTAGATTCATAAGAGGCAACCATTTATACAGTTTATCTATTGCTGCATAACAAATCACCCCCAAATTTACTTGCTTAAAATAGCAACGATAATTTATTATCTTTTGTGGGGTTTGCAGATCATGAATTTGGGAATAGCTAGGTTGGATGATTATGGGTGATGATCTCTAATGAGGCCAGAGCCTAATGTTTGCCAAAGCTGCAGTCATCTAAAGGCATAAAAGATTTATGTCCAGGTGACCCACTCACACGGCCAGCAAGCTGGAGGTGATTGTAAGTGGGGAGTTTCAGTCCCTGTATATATGAGCTTTTCTACAGGTCTGCTGGATTATATAGCATGGTAGCTAACTTTTCCCAGAGTGGGTGAAAGAGTGAAAAACCAAGGTGGAAACTGGAATGCCTTTTTAGACTTCACTTAGAAGTCACACATCATCCTGCCTGTTGGCACTGGTCACAGGGAGCCAAGCCTGATTGATTGTGAAAGGAGAGTATCCAAGGGCAGGAATACCAGAAGGTATGCATCACTGGGGGCCATCTTGGAGGCTGGCTACCACACCATGCATACGAAAGAGAAAACCTTCTGATTACCACGAATAGGAATAATAATAACAATAATGGCAACTACTACTTTTGCATCTTAAGGATTTCTTCATATAAATTGCTTACATAATTTTTCGGCTGGCATTCTCCCCTGGTCCTCTTCTTTCTTCCTTGCCTCTATTTTGTCTGTCACATTCATGGATCTGTTCAATCTACCATTTCAACACGTTTCCTCAGGGGCTTATCTTCGATGCTTCTCCATTCTCTCTGTACATACTGTACCTGGGTGAGTTCATGATGCCCACCGTCTTCCGCCTAAACTTATTTCATTGCAGGCACCTATCTCCCAAGGCATTGCAAACTGCACATGTTCAAAATGTAACTTGATTGCTTTCTTTTCAAAGCCCACTCTGGCTCTACCCCTTTCTGGATGAACGACGTGGTTCATTACTGGACTGTGAACTCTATCTTTTTAACCCTTGTGTCTAACCTGATATCTGGCATGAAATTGACAAAGTGTTTGTTGAATGAACATATGTATTCTGAAATCTCTATCTGAAGGCACATTTGTGCTTTTTCAGGGTCGTTGAATGCCAAGCTGCCAAAAATAAATTATAAGAAAACTTTGATAGAAGAATTTTAAAGCATAGGTAATACATTCGTGTTAAATGGGCAAAAATGTATACCTACATATTAACATTTGTGGGTGGTTTTGAGAACTTATTTGTGAACCAGAAATGCTGTCTGAGTGTCATTGCCAACTACTACCTGAGGTCTCAATGCCCAATACTGCAATAAGGGCCCACAACTCTATGTATTACCAGGATGGAAGCAAAGCTCTGTCTTTTCAAAAATTCTTTTATTGAATATGGCTCTTTGCAACCATCCCTCGTTCCTACCCTGGCAGAACTCCAGCTTTCTCCTTTGACTTACCCTTTCTATATAATAAATACACTGATTGTCAAAGAATAAGAATAGAGAGGGATGGTGGTATGATGATGATGATAGTTAACTTCTATCGATTTTCTTCTGTGTTTCAAGTGAGGTGCTAAGTGGTCTGTACATGTTATCTCATCATCTTTAACTCCATTTTAGAGTTGAAGAAACAGAGGCTTCCAAGATCACACAGAGATAAATTAAGTTGAGATTGACATCTGTTTGACTCAAGACCTTTTTTTTTTTCATTTCAAAATATTAATAGGGTATAAATGTTTTTGATGCATGGATTGAGTCAGGGCTATACATGTGCCCTCCTTGTTAATCTCGTTTCTACCCTTTTGTCCTTTGGACTCATTCACCTTAATGGGTGCCACAGGCTTTCTTAGAGAAGCTAATACTATGTAGAATCACTGAGTTAGAGGGAACTCTAGAAGTCATATATATAAACCTATAAACCTGCGTATGTTAGATACAAGATGCCATAGCTTCTGCTGTTACTTTGGTGTCTTCTCTAAGTAGAAATTCTCAGTAGCTTGGTGAAGTATCTATGAAAGCTATTATCACCATATATGGGAAAATACGGACTCCAGAAGCAAAGCGACTTGCCAAATGTTATCTAGTAAGCTTGTGACAGAGCTGTGACTAGAATCTAGGTCTAATACCTAGTTTCTTTTTCTTTTCTATTTTAGTGTTTTGAGTTACAAGTGTAAAGCCACATTTCTAATCATCATTAGCCATAGATACACATGACTATTCTGAGATGTCTCAAATAATATAGGTTTTTAAAATTGGGGAATAAAGGACCAATACCAGCCATGTACTGGTGACTCCTTTACCTTCACCCAAGCACACCCTTGAGTCCAACTTATTTTCTATCCTGCAGCTTTATTGAGGCATAAGTGACAAAAGATCGTATATATATTTAAGGTTACAACATGGTGACTTGATATATGTATAAATTGTGCAGTGATTCCCACAATCAAGCTAACTAACACATCCAACTTGTTTAAAGTAAGTCTATTATCCCAGGACTTCCAGACCCTCCTGATAAGGTCCTGGGTCTTCCTGCGAGGCCAGTTTTAATACAATTTCTCTCCACAAGGGGGAGCCAAAAATGCTTTGGTGGCTAGGAGATAAAAATACTAGAATAACAGGTTTTGAAAATCCTGCTTTCTTTCTGGTTTGTTTTCCCAGTAAAACGCTCCCAGCAGTCTCTAGAAAGGAAAAGCAGATGGTGTTGATGCTGCTGGTAGTGTTTTAGTCTATGGACACGGGATAGGGGGGTGGGGTGCTTTCATTTGAAAAAACTGTAACTGGAGAGACAAAGCCCTTCTGAGCAACCAGCCAACACTAGGTTCTCATCACCTGTTTCTTTCTTCTACTGGAACTTTGCCCTGTAGTGCTGTTCTTTTGTCACTGCATGTGGGAGCTGGATCAGCTGCCTATTAAAGTCTGCTTCCTTAGTATGGGGTCAATAATCTTGCCTCATCAGCCCATTGGAACTGCTTCTGTCACCCCTTATTAAGGGAGTCAAAGAGGACTTGGTAAAAGGCTTCTATAGCTTTCTTCACAGAAGGTGGATAGTTGCTGTGGGGGAAGATCTCATAAGAGTATTCCCTTTAGCACTGCTTTAACTTTAGTAAAACCCGAATTTCATTTAGGCCAGGAGCAAGAATGGTTGCTGTGGTTTTGACAGATACAGCAAACTTCTGAATCCACATCTACAGAATAAATTTGGCCAACAACCAGGAGTATGTATAAGGGATGGGAAAATGCAGGCTTATTCTGTATGTAAAAATTAATTAAACTATTGTTTTCGTCGACACCCTACAAATCTTTGTTTCTATCAGAAATATTTAAAAAATGTACGTGTGATAATAACTTTCAAACACAATATTTCCAAATGTCAAGTTAATGTGACCAGGGAGCAAAAAGACTCAAGTACTCAGTATGGGGTTCAGATCACATCTGTTTCCACAAGTACTTTTGGGACCCTTTGAGGCAAAGACAGTGGGGGACCCTGAGTTATTTGCAAGACATGGAGGTAAGATGGTAACATCCCTCCCACCTCTCTTCATCTTTAAAAATGGAGATGAAGATTTCTCAGTGTAGCCTATTACTTCAGGAGAAAATAAGTTGCGAGTCATTTTAATAGCAGAAATAACAATATTCATAAATGAAAAATAGGGTTACTTTTTTGGATGGAGAGAAGAAGGCTATAAAAATGACATATTTTGAATAATATAATTTCACAGACAAGATGTAATTACTGATGTTTTTAAATAGTAGAGCAATAATCTAGCAATTCTAAAACCATTCAGTTTTCTGTAGGCACTTAGGAATTACTGTTTGTTTTTTGGAGTGGAAGTAACAGCTTTTGCGTTAGTTTGTGGAACATGCCCACTGCCGAATAGACTGTTCCAGTCATGCATTATATTTCTTTTGCATAATTGCACTAAAAGAATACATTGGCATATTTTATGGTTTATAATTAGCTGGAAATAAAAATGAAGGAAAGCCACAAGCCCTCAACAATGAATTTGTTATTCTAAACATTTTATTTTTCTAATAAAATACTATCTAAATTGAAGACAATGTAAAATCCCCTTCCAAAAAAAAAACAAAAAAAAGCCTTAATGTTTAGTTAAAAGTTAAGCCAAAGCTCTCCCAGATACAGAAATGATCAGTGATTAGACTTGTTGATACTTCCAGGGAGTTCCTTCATAAGGCCGTTTAGCTTTTGTTTAAACCTGCCCTTGAGGACAATTGAGGTTCTGTCTAAATCTACCTTTGAAGACATGTTGGGTTAGGTCTAAACCTGTTATTTTATCACTGTCACCCAAATCAAGCACTGATGAGGTTTTATGACCCTGAGGCTCCAGTTGCAACTAAAGTAATTAGTAATAATTGTCAAAACACTTGCAGTTATTATATAACAATGCTTAACCTAGCAATCCCTTAACCTTTAGGCTATATGTTCCTTCATTTTTTCCTAATTCCTTATGTGTATTTTGTATGAGTCTAGTCAGGAAGTATAGACTGTTAAGAACTGTGAAGGATTTGGAAATTTTACTTTATTTTTGCAAGCCAGGAACATAGCCTGAGACGGTTTCTTGGATGCTTGTAGGAGGCACGAGACTCTTGGGTCAAAGACGGATAGTTTATTATTCACGATGTTAGCAGTAGCCAGAGTATCAGCTTTTTTGCTCTGGTTTTCTAAGCCCCAGTACCACAAGATGATGTAAAGAAGGCCACTTGATATCTGCATACTCAGTGGGTTATATTATAGGAGAGAAACCCCTAGCTTAGAGAGCTCAAATCTTTTTTAATGGGCAGTAAGCACACCAGACTTTTGCTTCACAGAGTGACATTATCTTTATTATACTGGACAGTAGTCATCTCTGTCTTCTAAGGCTTTAAGCAAACTGCTGTTTTCTCCACAGCAAGACATTATCTTTGTTTTCCAACACTGTTTTTTTTTTTTGTAGAGACAAAGTCTCACTTTTTTGCCCTCGGTAGAGTGCCGTGGCATCACACAGCTCACAGCAACCTCCAGTTTGTGGGCTTAGGAGATTCTCTTGCCTCAGCCTACCGAGTAGCTGTGACTACAGGCGCCCGCCACAATGCCCAGCTATTTTTTGTTGTTGTAGTTGTTGTTGTTGCAATTTGGCCGGAGCTGGGTTTGAACCTGCCACCCTCTGTATATGGGGCCGGCGCCCTACCCACTGAGCCATAGGCGCCACCCTCCAACACTGTTTGTTACATGAACATCAAAAAAAGATATCCCAGAACAAAACCACTTGTCTCTCAACACAAAGGCCAAGATGGCCTCTGGAAAACCATTGGCCTAGTCCATCCTTGAGAGATGCTGCAGACAGGTCAAAGCACCACAATTATCACTATTATTACTATTTGTCTGAAGAGTTTGGTCCAGAAGCTACTTCATCTCACCAAAACAAAAAGTCTGTACTACATATGTGACTCCATGTTTAGCCAGGAGATTAGGGATGAGATTTCTTTATCACCATATTTGGCTTGCAACCTGAGATTGTGGGCCAATGGTCCAAAAGTTAACATAGTAGTTTGATTTATTACCATCCCCCACTTAAAAAAGCAATAAACTGGCTTGACTAAAGGTTTGTGTAGCTCCAGCTCAGTGGCTCAAAGCTTTGAAGGGAAAAACCATTCTGTTGAGAGGAAAGATATGGAATTCGGAAGCCCAGGCCAACTCCCGAACCCTGAATCAAAATGAGTCTCCTGATAGATCTTCTAGACCCAGGGGCCACAAAGCCAGCCAAAATATCTCTGTTTATTTGCTACATTTTATTGTATAGGTAGAAATGTTATTTTTAAATCAGCAAGCTGTATAATCTGAAATTAACAAAAATATTGAATTACAGAGCTGTATTAGCCATGAAAGTCCCCAAATGATTCCATCTTTAAAAAATATTTTGCCCTTGTCTTTTTTTTTGGAGACAGAGTCTCACTTTGTTGCCCTTGGTAGAGTGCTGTGGCATCATAGCTCACAGCAACCTCAGACTCCTGGACTCAAGTGGTTCTCTTGCGTCAGCTTCCCAAGTAGCTAGGATTATAGCCCACAAAGCCAGGCTATTTTTAGAGATGGGGGGGGGTGTCTCATGCTAGCTCAGACTGGTCTCCAACCTGTGACCTCAGGCAGTCCTCCTGCCTCGGCCTCCTAGAGTGCTAGGATTTCAGGCGTGAGCCACCACACCTGTCCCAAGATTATTTTGTCTTAAAAGTACCTTTGTTTCTCACTTATCAGATTCTAGGATATACAACCTGAGAGAAGGTAGCATCACCAGGTTGCATTTCATAGAGTCTTAAAGTTGCAAGGAATCTTAGGGTCCTGCAGGGAAGGCTGCCCCCAGGGCTAAGTCCTTGCTGTAGCCCTTTGCCTGAGAATCATTGTCCTTCTGCTCTGCCCCGTGAAGTAGCTGGGGCAACAGAGCTCTGGACTGGCTGAAATGCTGGATGTGTTCTAGGCTGTGCCATTGATTGACTGTGAGATTTTGTGGATATCACTTGTCTTCTCCCAGCCTGGGTGTACTTGGATCTAAAGAAGAGAGAGAGGCCAGACGATCTTTTAGTGTTCTACTAGCTAGAATGTGTGAATATTCGAACATTTAAAAGTGATTTTTTTCTGAAACAGAACTAACACATATTTTAGAAAAATAAGGAAATGTAGATTTAAATAGAATTTCTAATACTATTACCAATTTTAGTGACTATGTTAGTCTTATTTTGTGTGTGTGAAATAAAATTGTAATCATACCATTTTGTAATTTGCCTTTTCTGCTTAATAAGATAACATGCACATCTAACTATAGCAATTGGACTTTAATCCTGAAAGCAATGGAGAGGTGTTGAAAGGTTTTAAGTAATTTTCCCTATAAGTCATCCCTCTCTAGATTCAGTGGCAGAGAAGAAAAAAAGAGCACTTTCATATAGTTTTGAGTTTAATTTATTCCTTTCTTTATTGCTTTCTGCACAGAAAAGAGCTACTGATGATTATCTTCATTAAATATTGGAATTATAGATTATTCTAGAAGTTTAGACATCTGGATATACTATATTATTAGCACTTTTATGTGTACATTTATCTGTTATGAAAACAGATTAAATGGCACATTTTAAGGCATTAATCATATGGAGACTATTTAATTACACCACAGTCAAAATTATCAGCTGTGAATATCAAGTTTCCCAGCTTCCAACTCAGATATTGACAACCATTGAGCCAACTTTTTGCAACATGTGTGCCAACTGTTACAAAACAACTTTTGGTGACCAAATTTATTTAAGATTCTTTCATTCCGTTTACATTCAAACGGATCTGAGGCGGTGCACACAATTAAACACTGTAAAAACACCTTTAAATTTTAGAAACCAGAGATACCAACTAAGAAACCAAAAAGGGTGGATGCCATGAAGTATCTGGATGAGCCAATCTAAGTCAGTTTCCTAGCAGCAAAAGTAAACAGGAAAATACATTGGCCCGCACATTTTTATTGTTGCTGCAGGAAAAATATGTATGCTTCTTTTCCCCAGGCAAATTTTATCCTGAATTTCATTGTATGTCCCCTCATGTGAGAAATAATAGGTGATAGTAGACATCTCAAAGGAACAACCCTGTGGAAATGGATAATTCCTGTACTGACCTCCTATGTAACGTGTCAGAGTGTAATATTAAATTGTTATTCCGTTTAGACATTTATTTTTTTATTTTTTTATTTTTTTTTTTATTAAATCATAGCTGTGTACATTGATATGATCATGGGGCATCATACACTAGCTTCATGTACTGTTTGACACATTTTCATCCCACTGGTCAACACAGCCTTCCTGGCATTCTCCCAGTTATTGTGCCAAGACATCTACATTCCACATCTACCAAGTTTCACATATACCCTTGGAAGATGCACTGCAGGTGTAATCCCACCATCCCCCCTCCATCCACCCACCTTCCCCCTCGTTTACACGTTTCTTTGGAGGCTAGGATAATATGGTACTTTGCTTTCTGATGATTTAATTTACTATTAAAATACAACTAAGAGAATATGGTTGATCATGTAGCTGTCATGTGCACTTGATTCTTTATTTGTCAAGTATCAGAAGCCTCAAGGGAACCACTGCCTGAAGATAGCCTGTATAGGAATCACAACGGAAATCTTGGTCAGGTAACTCTAAGATCCAGGATCTAGATTTATGTATACATTTTGAGTAGGCACTCAATAAAGTTTTGTTGAATGAATAATTTGTCAGGGTCCACAACAGAGACAGACTCTTTCCTCCCTCTCAGTAAGCTCTCTCTGCCAGGAACCACCTTACATGATTCTGCATTTTTTTTTTTCATGTACTGCCCAACTTTCTTCTTATTTATCTCTTTATGGTCTTCTCCTTTTCATTTTCCCTTTTACCAGTTCTATCCTTGCGTATTCTGCATCTACCATGTTTCTACACAACAGCTATCACAAGAAAGCCAACACAATTGCATTTCAAAAATAACTCTTGTCTCGGAGCCTATAGCACAATGGTTATGGCACCAGCCACATGCACCTAGGCTGCCAGGTTCGAACCCAGCCCGGGCCAGCTAACCAACAATGACAACTGCAATAAAAAAAAATAGCTGGGCGTTGTGGCAGGTGCCTGTAGTCCTAGCTACTTGGGAGGCTGAGACAAGAGAATTGCTTAAGCCCAAAAGTTTGAGATTACTGTGAGCTGTGACACAAGAAGAGCCCTCTACTGAGGGTGACATAGTGAGACTCTGTATGAACAAATAAAAAATAAATAGCTTTTAACATAATTGCAAAAATAGGAAACAACTACCAATAAAGGGCTGGTTTGATTATGAAATCACAATATGATGGAATCCTATGCAGCTATTAAAAAGATGTTAAAGAAGATTTAATGATATGAACCAATATCCATGATAGATTTTTTAAGTGGGAAAAAAATGCATTTGTATCTGTGTGTATATATTTGTGCATATACATGTATTTCTTTTGATATCTATCCAGTGAGACATAGAGACACAGCAACAGAGTGAGAAGTGTGCAGCTTTGGGTGATAACATTAGAGGTGACTGCATTTCTTTGCATTTTTGATTTTCTGTATTTAAAAAAAAAAATTGTACAGTAAACATGGATTATTTGTGCTTAAACAAAGATAGAAAATGTAAAACTCTTTGGAAGGCATACAAAGCTTTTCAGTATGTTCTCACTGCATATTCCACTAGTTTCTATTTTGATAGTCCCCGATCCTTTGTTACATGCATTGTAAACTCCACTTGAATTTCCTCAAATGCTCTGGGATCTCCCATACCAGATTGTGAGCTCCTAGTGGTAGGTGGTGGCTGGGTTGTAGCCATATCTGTATTATCCTCTGCATGTAGTGCAGAGCCTGGCACTTAGCAGGTGCCTGTTGAATGACTGGCCAATGTATCATACTTTTTTCCCCAATTTTAGTCAGACCCTCCTTCCTCCTTCCTGGACCCTTGTGCACTTCTGCCCTTGTACTTTTGAATCACTGATGGAGTCATGTATTTCAAATATAAACAATCAGTTTGATTCTGAAATGATGGATCTTTTAGAATACAGCTGGCTGGCATTTGTTAACTTAGATTTGGGGGTAGTCACAGAACATGTCCCAGAGTTGTTTAATTACAAACCTTATATATATTCTTGCCCTTATACATTCTTTAACCTTTAATAAGGCTTACTCCCTGTGTAATTCATGAAAATACTCCTTCACCTTAGAACTTATTTTGAACATCTAAAAGGACACTATCCAAAGGCATCCTAACTATAAAAACCTGCAGGATCCATTTCCCTACTGAAACATATCTGTCTCCATTTTCCTCTAAAAGTACAATCAGACCTTGCAGAGACAATGTGATTAAAATAGCACCACCCAATTAATTTTTGTGGCCAATTTTATTTCAAAAACAATAATTAAGCATGGTCCTCTATAATATCTATCCTTTCTTTTTCCCCAAGGAGAGATTTTGTATTACTTCCTTTTTGTCTTCACTCAGCAATTTGGCATGTATGAGTTTTCATTAACTATTCTGAATGCAGGCAAAGGCAATGTGGTAGGAACAAACACAAATCAAGGCTGCATAAATTAATAATCTTTTTAGTACCATTGTTCTGTATGCCTTTACAAATTAATTTTAATACCAGAAAACAAGTTCAGAAGCTCCTCCTTCTGAAGCTACTGTAAGAAACTCAAACTTCTTTGGCAATATTGTGAATGATAAAAGCTCATTTTTGTCTGTATTTAAGTACCATGTATCATACGGGTTTATGCAAGAAGAACCAAAAATAAGTAGAGGGAAACCAGCTACCTGTGTTCATCAGTACAGTATGTGGGAAAGTAAAGTGTAAATTATGACAAGGAGATTTCTCGCTTTCTCTTTGTCTGTTTCTAACTAATTTGGTGTATGAATAACTTCCTGAATATTAAGGAATTTCTTTATAAAATATCAGTTAATAAGTACCTCAAATATTAATAGGTTTATTCCTGAGGAGAGTGTTTTCTAAAGATCTTGTAGCAATAACATAGAGCATAGTATAGCTCCATTGTTAACAGCAAAGACTTTGCTGTTAGACTGAAGCTGAACTGTATTTATTATTAATATTTTTGAGAAAGAGTCTCACTCTGTCATCCTGGGAAGAGTGCCATGGCATCATAGCTCACAGCAATCTCAAAATTGGGCTCAAATGATCTTCTTGCCTCAGCCTTCCAAGTAGCTGGTACTACAGGGGCCCACCACCATGCCTGGTTAGTTTTTCTATTTTTAGTAGAGATGGAGTCATGCTTTTGCTCAGGTTGGTCTTGAACTTCTGATTGCAAGCAATTGACCCACCTTGACCTTCCAGAATGCTAGGATTATACAGGTGTAAGCTATAGCTCCCATTTTTTTTTTTGTTGTTTTTTTGTTTTTTTTGTTTTTTGAGACAGGGTTTCACTCTGTCACTCTGGCTAGACTGCTGTGGCATCATCATGGCCCAGTGCAACCTCAAACTCCTGGGCTCAGGTGTTCCTCCTGCTCCAGTCTTCTGAGTAGCTGGGAGTATAGGCATTAGCCACTACACCTGGCTAATTTTTCTAATTTTGTAGAGATGAGGTCTCTTGCACAATCTAGTCTCAGATTCCTGACCTCAAGTGATCTTCCTGCTTTGGCCTCCCAAAGTGTTAGGATTACAGGTGTGACCTATGGAACCAAGGGACTTGTAGGGATTTTGATAGAAATTGTGTTAAATCTGTAGATCAATTTGGGGAGAATTGATATCTTTATTATGTTAAATATATATGTGTTTTGAAGCTCTACAAATTGAAGATTATTATACTTTCTGGGTGGATTGACCCTTTTGTCAGTATGTCATACCCCTCTCTGATCCTGAAAATTCTTTTTGTTCTGTGTCTACTTTGCTTTTTTTTAATACAGCCACTCTAGCTTTCTACTGATTAGTGTCATAGTATTTTTATTTCTTTCTGCTTTTAATTTCTACATATTTGCGAATTTCTAAATTTTCCTTCTGTCATTGATTTCTAATTTCATTCTACCATGGTTAAAGAATATTCCATGTATCATTTTAGTTCTTTTAAATTGACTTAAAATTGTTTTAGGGCCTTTTTCTCTGTCTTAGAGATTCACTTGAGAAGAATGTACATTCTGCTCTTGTTGGCAAAAAAATGTTCTATAGATGTTTGCTAGGTCTAGTTGGCTTATGATGTTGTTTAAGTTTTCTGTTATTTTGCTGATTTTCTGTCTAGATGGATTATACATTATTGGAAGTGGGGTATTAAAATCTCCAACTATTAATTGTTGAATTGTGTATCTCTTTCTTCATTTCTGTCAATTTCTAGTTTGTGTGTTTTGGAGCTCTCTTGTAAAATTTATATATGCTTATAACTGTTATATCTTCCTGATAGAATAACACTTTTACCATTAAAAAATCTTTTTAGTTTCCAGTAACATTTTTGTCTGATAATAGTATAGCTATTCTAGTTCTATTTTGGTTACTTTTTTCATAATACATATATCTACATCATTTTCCACCTGGTTACTTTCAACCCAGGTGTGTCTTTGAATCTAAAGTGTATCTCTTACAGGAAAACACATATTTGGATCTTATTTTTATATCTATTTTGCCAACTTCTGCCTTTTTATTGGGGGGTCATTTTTTGTTGTTCCTCTATATAATTTAATTCAGTAATATTTATTTATATTTTTAATAGAGAAATAATATTTGTACTTATGGAATACTATGTAATGGTTTGATATATGTATACATTGTGGAATGATTAAAAGAAGCCACTTAACATATCCATCACCTTATTGACTTATTTCTTTGTGGTGAGAACATTGAAAATCTATTCTTAGAGCAATTTCACAAAATACAATACTTAATTATTAACTATGATCACTATGATGTGCAGTAGATCACAAAAACTTATTCTTCCTGTCTCACTGAATCTTTATCTTCTTTTACCATGTCTCTCCTTTCCCTTTCTCCCTACCCCAGGCTTTGGTAACTACCATTCTACTCTCTGCTTCTGTGAGTTCAACTTTTTTAGATTCTACATATAAGTGAGATTAATTAGAGAGTTTAATAAATTCCCATTTAATGTAATTATCGACAAGGTAGGGTTTATATCTGTCATTTTGCTATTTGTTTTCGGTATGTATTGTATCTTTTTTTCTTTTCTTTTCTTTTTTTTAAACAGAGTTTCGCGTTTCACTTTTGCCCTCAGTGGGGTCCTGTGGCATCATAGATCACAGCAACCTCAAACTCTTGGGCTCAAGTGAGCCTTTTGCCTTAACCTCCCAAGTAGCTGGGACTACAGGAGCCCGCCACAATGCCTGCCCGGCTATTTTTAGAGATGGGGTCTCACTCTTGCTCGGGCTGGTCTTGAACTCCTGAGTTTAAGTGATCCACCCTCCTCAGCCTCCCAGAGTGCTAGGATTACAGGCATGATTACAGCTAGGATTACAGCCACCAGGCCTGGCCTTTATCTTTTCTTGTTCCATTATTCCTGTATTCTTGTTTTAAATAGATAATTTCTACGTTCCCCTTTTAATTCTCTTGCTTTTTCTTTTTTTTTTTTTTGTATATATTTTTGAGTTCTTTTCTTGGTACATACCCTCAGCATTACAATTATGTATTTAATTTATGACAATCTAGGTCACACTAATGCCAAGATAATTTAAATGAACACAAGAACTTGGGTTCCATGTAGCTCTGCTCTCCCTCTTCTGTATGCTGCTACTGTCACAGATTACATCTTTATACATTGTGTGTCCACAACCACAGATTTAAACATTTTGCTTTATATAATTGTCTTTTAAATCAGGTAGTAGACAAAAGGAGTTACAAACAAAAAATACATTTATATTGTCTTTTGTATTTATCTATGCATTGACTTTTAACTGTGTTTTTTATATCTTCAGGGAGTTTTTGGAGTCACTGTATATTGTCCTTTTATTTCAGCCTGAAGGACTTTCTTTTAGCATTTCTTGTTGTGCAGGTCTGCAATTGGCAAATTCTCTCAGTTTGTGTGTATTTGGGAATGTCTTCTTCTTCTTCTTCTATTTTTTTTTTTTTTTGAGACAAAGTCTCACTTTTTTCCCCTAGTAGATGCCCTGGTGTCATAGCTCAAATCAAGCTCTAACTCTTGGGCTCAGGCAATTCTCTTGCCTTAGCCTCCTGAGTAGCTGGGACTACCACAACTCCTGGCTATTTTTTTGAGATGGGGTCTCTCTCTAACTCAGGCTGGTCTCAAAGTGGTGAGCCAGGTGATCTGCCCACCTTGGCCTCCCAAAGTACTGGGATTACAAGAGTGAGCCACCATGCCTGACCTTATCTGGGAATGTGTTGATTTCTCCTTTTTTTTTTTTTTTTTAAATTCAGGACAAATTCATATACCATGAAATAAACTATTTTAATGAGAATAATTCAGTGGTCTTTAATAGTGCATTCACAATGTTGTTTAATCATCACTTTTATTTCCAAAACATTTTCATTACCCCAAAAAGAAACCTTGTACTCATTAAACAGTCAACCTTTCTCTTTCTTGGAAGGATAGTTTTGATGGATATAGAATCCATGGTTGACAGGATTTTGTTCTTTCAGCACTTTGAATGTGTTAATCTACTATCTTTTGGCCTCCATGATGCCTCTCTGATAAGAAATCTGCTGTTAATATTATTGAGGATCCCATGTATGGGAGATTTTTTTTGCTGTTATCTAGTTTTTTCTCTTTTGTTTTTCAAAAGATTAATTATGATGTGTCTAGGGGTGGGTATCTTTGAGTTATTTCTAAACATTTACTGAGCTTCTTGGATGTACAGACTGATGTTTTCTGTTTTTAATCAAATTTAGGAAGTGTTTGGCCATTATTTTCTCAGATATTCTTTCTGCCTCTCTCTCTCCCTCTTCTTCTTTTGGTATCTTTATTGTTTTTGTGTTGGCATACTTGATGGTGTCCTATAGGTCTCTTGAGACTCTGTGCATTTGGTTTTTTTGTTTGTTTGTTTGTTTTCGGTTTTTGGCCAGGGCTGGGTTTGAACCTGCCACCTCCAGCATATGGGGCCGCCGCCCTACCCCTTTGAGCCACAGGCGCAGCCCGACTCTGTGCATTTTTTTTAAAAAATTTTTTCTTTCTGTTCCCCAACCAAATAATCTCAATTGATGGATCATCAAGTGCACTAATTCTTTCCTTTGCCTGCTTAAATCTGCTTTTGAGGCCCTATATTGAAATTTTCATTTCATTTATTTTACTTTTCAATTCCAGAATTTCTTTTTAGTTCTTTTAAAAAAAATTTTCTATCATTTTATTTATATTCTCTACATAGTGAAACATTATTACATTCAGTTCTTCAAACTGATTGCCTTTACTTCTTTGAATATATTTAAGATAGCTGATTCAAAGTCTTTTGTCCAATAGGTCTAATGCCTGTCTATTAGCTCCTATTAATTACTTTACCCCCTGTGTATAGGCCATAATTTCATGTTTCTCTAAATGTCTTTTGAGCTTTTAGGTCAAGAATTGGACTTTTTTTTTTTTTTTGAGACAGAGCCTCAAGCTGTCACCCTGGGTAGAGTACTTGACATCACAGTTCACAGCAACCTCAAACTCCTGGGCTCAAGCAATTCTCCTGCCTCCGCCTCCCAAGTAGCTGGGACCACAGGCACCCGCCACAACGCCGGCTATTTTTTTGGTTGTAGCCGTCATTGTTGTTTGGCGGGCCTGGGCTGGATTCAAACCCGCCAGCTCAGGTATTATATGGCTGGCGCCTTAGCCACTTGAGCCACAGGAGCCGAGCCAAGAATTGGACATCTTAAATAATATGATTTGGCAACCTTGGAAATCAGATTCTTGTCCTTTGTTGTTGTTGCTATTTGTTTAGTGAGTTTTCTGAATGAATTCTCTAATGTCTATGTGTGGCCACTGAAGTCTGTGTTTGACTAGCTTACTGATCAGTTAATGATTGGGCAGAGATTTTCTTAAATATCTGGAGCTAAAAATTTTCTGGTATTTGATGAGGGAGTCCGTGTGTGTATTGGGGCATCTCTTCACAACTGATCTAGGCAGTTGAAAACTCTGTCCTAGCCATCACTTCTTGCTTGTAGAGAGTCTCATTGGCTTCTTAGGCCTTTTCTGAGGGTAACTGCTACCCAACATGTATACGTGACCTTCTATATTTCCAATAATGTCTCTAAGATTTTCAAAGCCCCTGAGTTCATCTCCTTTCCCAGTTTTTCCTGTTAAGCTTTTTGTTTAGTCCATTCTTTGCCCCAGCTGTATCTACCATCTTAGGCAGTCACAACGCCAAGCCCTTGTCAATAATATTCTTTGACAAATACCTTCTCCCCCTACCCCAGTGCTTTTCATATAGATCTACTCCAAATCAGGTCAAATATAGACTTAGTCTTGTAAGTTGAGTCTTCCAGGTAACCTCCAAACAGGCCAAACAGTGACAATTCTTTGGGAATGATGTTTAGGTGAGCTCCACTTCCATTTCGTTCCTTAAGGTGACTATCAGAGTGTGCCAAGAATTCAGGCTATTATTTTTCAAGGCTACTACAGGGCTGGAGAGCAAGAGATGAATCTAGGGCAAATTAAAATTCCACAAAGTTCACTGTTCTCATGAGGATTTGGCTGTTTCTCAAATAATGCTCCCTGGGTTGTTTTAAGCCTTCAGTTAATTTTCGGAATTTAGAAAATCATGCTTCTCACAGTTTTAGCTTGTCTGTCATTGCCTTTATGGAGTAGCACTTTTTTTTTTTGAGACAGAATCTCATTATGTCGCCCTTGGTAGAGTGCTGTGGCGTCACAGCTCACAGCAATCTCAAACTCTTGGGCTTACGTGATTCTCTTGCCTCAGCCTCCCAAGTAGCTGGGACTACAGGTGTCCCCACAATTCCTGGCTATTTTTTGTTGCAGTTTTCATTGTTGGTTAGCCGGACAGGGCCAGGTTTGAACCCACCAACTTCAGTGTATTTGGCTTGCACTGTAACCACTGTGCTACTGGTGCCAAGCCAACTAGCACTTTAAAAAAAAATTGACACACTATAATTTTACATACTTATATGATACAATTTAATGTGTCAATACATTTATATGTTGTACACTCATCAAATCATAATATTTGGCATGGCCATCACCACAATGCATTTACCATTTCTTTGTGGTGAGGACATTTAAAATCCTCTCTTTTGGGCGACGCCTGTGGCTCAGGGAGTAGGGCACTAGCCCCATATACCAGAGGTGGCAGGTTCAAATGTGGCTCTGGCCATAAAAAAAAAGAAAAAAAAAAAAAACTGCAAAAAAAAAAATTAAAATTAAATAAAATTCTCTCTTCTACCTATTTTGTAATATAACATATCATGCTGTTAACCATTGTCACCCTACTATGCAGTACAGTATCAGAACTTATTCCTCCTATGTAATTATAACTTTATACCCATTGATCAACATCTCTCCATTTTTTTTCCTTTCTCTTCCCTAGTCTCTGGTAACCACTGTTCTACTCTCTGCTTCTATGATGTCAGCTCTTTATTTTGACATTTTCAGTGATATCACTCTTTGGCCTTTTATTTTTAATTTACCTGTATTGTTATATGTGAAATAAGTCTCTTTTAGATAGCTTATAGTTTACAATACCTTTATTTTAATTGGGTTGTTAGACTATTTACACTTAACGTAATTATTATTATTTTATTTTTTAGGAAACCTAAACTGTCACCAAAATGACTTTTATTTGTATTTGCTATATAAATAAACTATTGACATTTAGCAATTTGTCCAGACAGGTAAGATGATTTATGAAATCAGTAAATACCATTTTGAAAAGAATGTTCTATCACAAATATTTTACCAACTTTAAAATTGGTCTATTCAGAAAAATCTAATTCTGTTCGAGAAGAAACAGAAGAATTCTGGAATTTTCTTCTACTTGTATCCATTTCTCGGGACTTACGGACCCATTCATACTCTCCGTATTTAGAATCAAAGGTTCCTTTCTGAAGAGATCTTAATTTTAAGGTAAAACATGGTCCATGTTCCTGAATTCTTACTTTCCTTTCACTCTTGAATATGTACCTGTGAAATCTAAAGAACATATAATCTCGCTGATTATGGAATGTGGCAACCTGCCTTCCCATAAATTGAGGATCATGAGCAAAGAGAAATGCAAACATTCGTCCAACTGAATGACCCAACCGTGTTGTAAAATTATTCAGAACTATCTCAGGTATGTGTTCTGTGGGGTCCTTGCCTCTTCTCTTAATTTCTTTGTGAAGACTAACATGGCTCATTTTAAAGTGAGCAGTTGGATCATTTGGCAAGTGACTCAAAATAAGTCCGTTCGGGGTTTTACGATCGTCATTAATAACGATCAGATCTGTGAAATCTCTTGAGATGCACTGTGGAATCATTTTTTTCAGAGCCAGTCCTCTTCTGTAATAAACGTGGGAGTTTGGTATCACTGTGGAGAGCTGTTCCCAGAATCGTACTGTTCTCCCATGAGGCCTATCTGATGCTGTCATCAGAATCTTGGAAGAAGTCTGTCTGTTGAAGAGCAAATTCATCTGTAGCTTCATCATAAGCAACCTCTCCATCCTTAGGGTCGACTGTGGTTTCATCATACACTCCCTGGTTGTCAATGGTCTTTGGTTTAGGCTTTGGTGGAGCCTTCTCACCAAGAGCCTCTCTCTCTTTTTTAAGTCTTTTTTTAGCTGCCAACTTTTCCTTCCGCTGCTGCTGTTTCCACTGCATGAACATTAAATGTCGCCGCTGTTTATTTTTAATGTCTGAAATGCTGAAGCCTGGGGGAAAGGCAGCCGCTTTCGCGGGTTGGACCCCGCTTTCTGTCGCCCCATCCTCAGCGACTACAGCCTCCTGAGGTTCCTCGGTAGCGGCTTTCCGTTTCAGGCTTTTCTTCCCGTTGCCGCTTCTCGTATCCCGGGACTTCGCCGTGGTCTTGGCTCCTAGCGTCTGCCTTAACTTAATCATTGATACGTTTGTATCTAAATCTATCCTTCTGTTTTGAGACCAGAGTCTCACTTTGTTGCCTTAGTAGGGTGCCACAGCATCATAGCTCACAGCAACCTCAAAGTATTGGGCTGAAGTGATTCTTTTACCGCAGCCTCCCAAGTAGCTGGGACTACAGGCGCCCAGTACAACGTGTCGCTAGTTTAGAGACGGGGATCTCACTCTTGATCAGGCTGGTCTTGAACTTCCTGAGCTCAGGCAATCCACCTACCTTGATCTCCCAGAGTGCTAGGACTGTAGGTGTGAGCCGTTGTGGCTGGCCCCCTAAACCTATCATTTTATAATTTGTTTTCTATTTTTTTTCCTTCTTTTCCTCAATTCTCTTTTTCTCCTTTCTCGTTTCCTTTGGGCTATTTGGACATTTTTTATAATTCCATCTAAATTTTTTTTCACTATATCTCTTGTATTGTGTTCTTTTGTAGTGTTTGCTCTAGGGGATTACAATAGGCATACTTTACTTTTCACAGTCTTAAAATCAATATTTAAAGACTTTAAGGTGAATGCAAAAATCTTCCACCATATAAGTTCCCTTTCTCCCCTACTTTTTATATTATAGTTGTCTTATGCAAATACATTGAAAATCCCATAAGAAATTGTTATAATGTTGACTTCTGTTTTGCATTTTAAAGGATGCAACAGGAGACGTATGGTTTATTTTATTTGAGTATTTATCTTTTCTGTGACTGTTCCTTTGGTTCTAGTTTTCCAAGTTTCCCTCTAATATTGTTTCCCTTCTATATGAGCAACTTCCTTTAGAGTAGTTTAGTGACTATAAATTGCTTAGTTTTTAATAATCCGATAATATGTTGTTAAATATCATATTTCAAAAAAGTATTTCCAATGGATATAGAATTCTGGGTTAATATTTCTTTTCTTTTAGCACTTTTATAATGTACCTCTTCTGTCTTGACTCCATGGTTTCTCATGAAAATTTCAGTCATTCCCTTTCTTGCCCTGAGTAGAGTGCCATGGTGCCATAGCTCACAGCATCTTCAAACTCGGGCTCAAGGGATCTTCTTGCCGCAACCTGCCAATTAGCTGGGACTACAGGCCCCTGCCCCAAGAGCTGCCTGGTTTTTCTACTTTTAGTAGAGATGGAGTCTCATTCTTGCTCAAGCTAGTCTCTAACTCTTGAACTCAGGTGATTCTTCTGCCTCAGCCTCCCGGAGTGCTAGAATTACAGACATGAGCCACTGTGCCCAGCCTCCGTTTAATATTTTCAGACTGCAGATAAGTGAAACCACAGATAAGGGGAGAATACTGTATTTATGCATGTTCTTTAGAAATGTAAAATCAGGCTCGATGCCCTTTGCTCAGTGGTTAGGGCGCCAGCCACATAACCTGACCCAGGCCAGCTAAACAATGACAACTACAATAAAAAATTAGCCGGGTGTTGTGGCTGGCACCTGTAGTCCCAGCTACTTGAGAGGCTGAGGCAAGAGAATCACTTAAGCCTAAGAGTTTGAGCTTGCTGTGAGCTGTGACGTCACAGTGCTCTACTGAGGGCAACATGGTGAGACTCTGTGTCTCAAAAAAAAAAAAGAAAAGAAAGAAAAGAAATGTAAATTTGCATAGATTCTGCAGCATACACTTACCTGTTTACTGGGTCAAGTTCAAAAGTTAATCTTAAATCAGAGCAAACAAGTTTATTTCAAAACAATGATTTTGAATGTGAGTCACAATTGTAGAATTATTAAAATATTTGATTTTTAAAATAAGTATCTTTCTAGCAAACACAAAATTCTAGGTCAAAAATACTATATTTTCTTAAATTTTTTATCTCCAAGTAACAAATGTTCTTTTGGCATCTGCTCACTATTTGTCTGCCACAATTTTCAGACTCATAATGGATATAAACATGAATGATACCTATACTGGAAGTAGTAGGTATTACTACCTTTGTTATGTGGATGAGAGAACTGAGGCTCATAGACTTTGCTCACTCAGTAAGTGGTGGAACCAGGTTGCCATTTCAGGTGTTCTGATCCTAATATGTGGCACGAGTTATCTCCATCTAGTACATAATCTGAGACAAGAGGAAAGAAATGTTACAACAGAGACATAACTAGAATTTGAACAGAACTATCCAAGTACTAATATTCCCAAATGATAGATAGAATGGACTATGTAAAGATTATGACTTTGTTGCTCTTTACTTATATAGGCTACTGTTGTTGTTTTTTTTTTTTTGCAGTTTTTGGCTGGGGCCAGGTTTGAACCCACCACCTCTGGTATATGGGGCTGGCGCCCTACTCCTTTGAATCACAGGTGCCACCCCTTATATGGGCTACTTAAGAATGTGCCGGCACCCTACTCCTTTGAATAACAGGCGCCACCCCTTATACGGGCTACTTAAGAATGTGCCAGCATCATACAGAAATTCAACATATTAACAATTGGCTTATTGTTTACCAAACTTTTTTTACTTTTTGATAGGATCGAAGGCTTTTTAGTCAATGGAGTATACGTGTTACTATCTGGTAACCTTTAGTGTACATTTATATTTTCAAAATAAGCTATTTTGAGGTTACCATTGATCATTATCTCACCTTAATTTTTGTAATTACTATGTGTTGGGAAGATGATTCTGTTGAAAACGTTGCTATACAGGTGTGTGGCTAGAAAGATCACTTTGTGTACACTTGAAAACTTTCATCCTTCAGACTTCAGGTGCAACACATTTTTCGGGACTTTTTAAGAAAAGTATTGAGCTCTTCCCTGTGTGCTGGCCATTGGACTAAGTTTCTGGCACACATTTTCTTTGGACACAGTCAGTGTAAGACTCTACTACCAGAGTGCCTAGTCTCATTCTCATACTGTCTGCCATCTGCCAGAGAGTTGCTCCTCTGTTGTTTTGGCTCAGCACCTTGCAGTTGCCCAGGACCATCAAGAGTCCTTTAGATGTCATTACCCTCTTTGCTACTAACTGAGGCAACTGGTATATTCTTTTTATGAGAGAACATATGTGAAAGTATCAGGTTTAAGCTAGGTGCCCTAATGAATGATTTTTTTTTTTTCTGTGAATTTCCTCCCATTTGCTCTACCAAACACATGACCCTTTTACTTGCTCTTGTTTCTGATATTTATATATTTCTTTTTTTCCTCTTTTTTCTTTTTCTTTTTCTTTTCTTTTTTTTCTTTTTTTTTTTTTTTGAGACAGAGTCTCACTTTCTTGCCCCTGGTAGAGTGCCCTGGTGTCATAGTTCACAGCAACCTCAAACTCTTGAGCTTAAGCGATCCCCTTGCCTCAGCCTCCTGAGTAGCTAGGACTATAGGTGCCCCCCACAAAGCCCAGCTATTGTTTTTAGAGATGGAGTCTTGCTCTTGCACAGGCTGGTCTCAAACTCAGGAGCTCAAGCTATCCACCCACCTCAGCCTCCCAGAGTGCTGGGATTACAGATGTTAGCCACCATGTCTGGCCTATATATTTCCTTATCTCAGTCTTACCTCTTTGGATTCATGACCTCCTAAGTGTGCTAACACTACCAACATGGTCTTACCAAACTTCTTGTCCAACAACCCATCTTGTAACTTCAATTTTGTTGCTAACAAAAGCCCCAGCATGGCTTTTTACTAAATATAATACAAAGCATCCCCTTTCTGTTTGCTTTATACCAAATTGAACTGCCTGCTTCTGTTGCCCGCAGCTAACCTGCATCATCTGATGTTATGATTGGCAAGTATTGCATTAATGGGCAAGAAAAAAATGCATTAGCAGCACTACTAGAAAATCAAGTCAAAATTGGCTATATAAGATATTTGTCTTATGCTGCTCTTTGAATTTTTGTCACAACTTGTCTTCTTGTCACAATTTGCATTCTCGTTCTTAGGGAGAGGATTCTTACCTCTCTTCCGTTAGATATATTATCATGGTGGTATTCGTAACAAATACGGCTTGAAAAAGTGAGGTTTCCGTGTTTGATTTCTATGCATCTCCTAATGAGGCCTCTAAGCAGTCATTGGCTGCTCACATTGTAGCTGGGGTATAAAGTTCTGTTATGATTAGCTATGTGCCCTAAACTTGATTTCTTGACCAAAGAAACAATGAAGCCAATAGCACAGACTTGGGTTGAACTGGAAGGACAGTAGTATTTTGAGAGTAGTGGTAAGAGTATATTTTGGAACCATATAGATTATGGTTTGAGTCCAAGGTCTGTGTACGACCTTGAGCAAGTTTACTTAAACTCACAGAACTTCAAGTTCTTCTTCTTTAAAATGAAGATAACACCCTAACAGGGCTGTTGTAAGGATCAAATGAGATATTATTTATACAACACTTGTTAATGTGCCTACCACAGACAGAGAGGCTAAGTAACTTGCCCAAGATCACATTGCTAGTAAGTGGCAGAGTCTACTCTGGAATTCAAGTCTGTTTGATTCCAAAGACCCTTGGTTTTTCTACTCTGTTCTGTTTTGCTTTATCATTAATAGAGGGCATTTTAGCTATTACTAGAACAAAGATGCTAAGGAATGGAAGGAACTCAAATGTTCTCTATTATGCCACTGATCAGATATTTGAATTCCCTTCACAACATATTTTACAAAGGTCTGCCAAGATTTGATCATGCTTCTCTTGAACACTTCAGTTTGTCTATAATTTATCTAATATGTGTTGAGACTGTACTCTATGGTAAAAAAAAACAAAAACCTGCCGTCATTTCAAGTGGCTAACCATGTTTGTGTTACGTTGTAAAGGACACCAGGGGAAGGGAAGGGAAGGGGCTATCAGAAAGGTGTGCAAGCAGAATGAGGACACAATTTAATGCAGAGAAACTCCTGACTCCTTAAATGTTGGTAGCAGACTAAAACAAATCCAGCCATAAAGAAAATCACCAAAGAATTTCTAGTCCAGAATTCCTCAGAACTAAGTGATTTTTTTTTTTTTTTTTTTTGTTGAGACAGTGTCTCACTTTTTCGCCCTCGGCAGAGTGCCAGGGCATCACACAGCTCCCAACAACCTCCAACCCCTGGGCTTAGGCGATTCTCTTGCCTCAGCCTCCCGAGCAGCTGGGACTACAGGTGCCCGCCACAACGCCCAGCTATTTTTATTGTTGTTGTTGTTACTATTTGGCCAGGGCTGGGTTCAAACCCATCACCTTTGGTATATGGGGCTGTCGCCCTACCCACTGAGCCAAAGGCACCACCCAGAACTAAGTGATTTTATCCTAACTTGCCAAGTTGTGACAAACATAGTGGATGGTTTGGGGTTCTCACATGGTAATTTTAGAAAGAACTGCTTTGACCTGAGCCCAGCTTCCTTTTCGTAGAAATAGTGAATCTTCTGTGATTCCCATGGGGTTTAGGCAGCCATTTGTTGCCAAAGTGGAACTAGCTATAACCTTATGATTTGCCTAGAGTTTATGTGACCTTCTACTGTATTTGGTTTGTTAAGCTGTTTGGGTAGTTTGCTTTTTAGCTTCCTATAATATTTAATACATATTGTATTCTAGGGGGCAGCCAGTCTATTTCACTCTTCATTACCTGTTGTTCAGTACCAATACCTGAGGAATTCAGGGTGTTTGGTGCTGGAAATTTTCATCATTTGCATTACACAGCTGAACCAGTGCTCTGAGTTCTAGTAGTTAGCCTAGCTCTGGAGACACCCAGCTGTTTTTAGATCAAGACATGAGGGTAGGTGGTCCTCCATATTCAGCTCATTTCAGTTCCTTATCTCAGGGAGGATGGTGTGCAGCCTTGTTGGACACTGTAATTTTAGGCCACTTGGAATAATATTCTCCTCTGCTTTAATGTTATACATCCCTGTGCATGTTCTTCAGTAATTGAAAGGGATATTGGGCAAATTTGATCTGTCTAGCTTTGACTTATGATGTCCTTATCTTGGCCTTTGTGTCATTAAGAAAAAAATTGGTATTGATCCTGGACCATACCACTACATTGTGCTGCAATTTTTCTTCCTTGCTAGTGGAATATAAATCGATAAAAGGCAGCTGCTTTAGACGAGGGCCAGATATAGTGCTGTCATTTATATATTGTAAATCCAATGATAACTGATCAAATCAGTGCCTCTCCTGTTCCAAACTTGACATGATTGAATTGTCAATAAAAAAGATTTTACAGTAAGAGAAGGAGAGCTGACAGTGTAAATGTCTGAAAACCCAATGAAGCTCAATATAAAATAAAACAATGAGCTAGGATATCATTTTATAATTTCCAATGGGAAAAAAAATATTTAGTGATTCACAGCTGAAATTGTGTATGATCAAGGGTGGGGGGAGCAGGAATGAAAACTCAGCTAACTTGCATTGTAATTTTGGGTAAATCTGAAATGCAAATTTGCAAATGTAAATTTTAGGAATTATGCATCGTAGTCACTGAGTTGTTTGTTTACCGAAATGGCTCAAATCCTCTCCACCTCTTTCCTCCTCCATGCACATATTTTCCAGTGATAATACATAGTTGCTGGGGGAAAAAATAAGCATATCCTTCCCCCAGGAGTCCTGCTGATTTCTAATAAGTGATTCAGGAGCACATCTTATAGAACTTGTCCCTGCATTCTTACAGTCAACCAGTAGAGCTCTAGTTTCATTTCATAGATCCCTAGAAGTAGTTCGATTTGTTTATTGAAAGGAAATACAATAAATAAGGAGCTGCAGGACTTTCTCAGAGAGATTCATCTCTTTTGGTATGTGGCCTGCCAAGCTTAGGAAACTAAAAAAAAGCTATATCCCTTGAAACTTGAAGAAATCCTGCCAATGTTTCAAGAGACCTGATTCGTCTGTTTGCAAATATAAGAGCATGACGCTTACTAGTATGTTGAGAAGTGTAAGAAGTCCCATAGGGAGAGCCGGGCTTGGAACTGATAAGAGAATGGTGTTTTATTTAACAGCTGCTGGAGCGTCCTTTGCATGAAGTTCTTGCTTCAGTAGTTGTGCTAAATGCGTGGGACCTGATTAGGGAAGAAGCAGCTTCTGTGAGATATTTGGCTTTCTGAGTTTGCAGCTCGAAAACTATATATTCTGAGCTTGCTGGAACATCTTTTTTGGTGACATCTTTAAATTCAAATCGGATGCAGTATTATTCTCCTCCTCTTTGCTGAGGCACATTCCACTACTAACCATCCCCTCTTCTGTGATAAGTCCTCCCCGGGAGCATCTGGAATATTGCTCTTCTTTGAAGCTTCTCAAAACCACTTCAATGGCTTGTTTTTTTGTCTTGTTCAACCAACTTCTTTAATCTCTTGTCCTGACAGTGGAGTTCTTAACAAATTTCAATCAGTTGCTCCCAAATTATTATCATAGCTAACATTTACTAAGAGCTTTTTACAAGCCAGGGACTGTGATGTTGAAATTACATGTATTAGTTCATTTAATTCTCACAAAATCTCTATAAAAGTCAACCAAGTGAGCCTGTTGAGAGGAAAAAATGGGGGCCAAGAACATTCCAGATTCTTGATTAATGCCTACATTTACTAGACAGGGAAAAGAGTGGGAGCCAACAAAAAAGAAATAGAAAAGACGTAACCAGAAAGGAGGGAGGGAAACCAGGAAGAGCAGGATTCTGAAAGATAAGAGAAGTTCATGCAATACCCACTGTTAATAAGACTCTTCAATCTGTATTTCTCTATCCTTAATTTATTTCTCATGTGGGTTTGGGGGAATCAATGGCCCTCTGAAGTGAGATACAAAATTTCATGTGTGTACATGTGTACATTTTATGGGGTTCGGGTTCCCAGATTTCATTAAGGACCCATAAACAAAACAAAAGTATATTTCAGACGCATACTTTCTGTTTTCTACCAGACAATTTCCACTGTAACCTCAACATGTCTCAAACTTAATTTAACATCTCGCTTAGTACCCTCTCCCTACAAACTGGTTATTCTTGTCACCATCCCAGCTTTTTACTAGTATTATTACGCTTCTCCAAGCCATCCTTTGCTCTGTTCCATGCTTCTAATGTATCCCTCCTAGTATTTGGATTGAGGTTGTCCTGAGCTGGTATCCTTGCTTCATACCCTCTCTGTTTTGCAATTATGCCAGATTTATTTTTTAATTGCCTCCATCCCATAGAACATGCTATTTAAGGACATGGTATCAGACATATCTGGGTTCTATTTTTGATCTTTCTTTTGTATTTTCCATGTAACCCTAGTTAAGTTGCTTAATACTTCTGATCCTCATTTTTCCCATTTGAAAATAAGGGTAATGATGGTACTACCTCGCAGGCTTGTTGTGAAGATTAAATGAGATAATCCACATAAGGCGCTTAGCACAGTGCTGGCACATTGTAATCTTTCAGGAGGTAGCTATTATTTTCTGCTTGAGAGCATAAAATGTCTCCCTAATGCTTACCTCACAGAGCATAAAATCCTCTGGCTGAATTTTCAGGCCTGCCAGAAACTGGTCCCCGCTGCTACCTCTCCAATCCTACCTCACTCCCAGCATGAAGTGCACATCAAGTCTCTCTCTCCTAAATGTCCTCTCATAACACGTGCCTCTCTTCCACCTCTAAATTTTTTGCTCATGAGAGTTTCACCCTGGAACGTCTGACCACATTCATTCAGTCAGCTCCTGGACTTTCCCTGTCAGCCACAGTCTCCGCACATCTTGCCATTTTTCTAATTTCTTTTGTACTTATTATCTATACTACCCAATTAGCTCATTATACACTGTTCTATTCTTTACTTATGGGTTTATGGTGCTACAAAATATGAGACTGTCTTGTTCACTGGTCATTTAATATTTTTATTATATTTTCTATTCACTCGAAGCAGTTTGTGGACAGGGATCAGGTCTTATTACCTTTTTCATGACATGTAATAGTTTCTAATTACCATGGTTATGTGGTCTATTTGTTGGTTTCTTTGGTTGATAGATCAAACTATCAAAGTTCGGAGGCAGAAGATGTATTATTATTATTTGAAACAAAGTTTCACTATATCACCCTCGGTAGAGTGCTGTGGTGTCACAGGTCAGAGCAACCTCCAACTCTTGGGCTTCAGAGATTCTCTTGCCTCAGCCTCCCAAGTAGCTGGGACTACAGGCCCCTACCACAACACTCAGTACTATTTATATTTTTTATTTATTTATTTATTTTTATTTTTTTTTTTTTTTAAGACAGAGCCTCAAGCTGTCACCCTGGGTAGAGTGCCATGGCATCACAGCTCACAGCAACCTCCAACTCTTGGGCTCAAGTGATTCTCCTGCCTCCATCTCCCAAGTAGCTGAGACTACAGGCACCTGCCACAATGCCTGGCTATTTTTTGGTTGCGGCCATCATTGTCGTTTGGCAGGCCGGGCTGGATGCTAACCCTCCATCTCAGGTGTATGTGGCTGGCGCCTTAGCTGCCTGAGCCACAGGCGCCAAGCCCCAGCTGTATTTTTACTATAGTTGTCATTGTTGTTTAGCAGGCCCTGGTGGGGTTTGAACCCACCAGCCCCGGTGTATGTGGCTGGAGCCGTAACCACAGAGCTATGGGCGCCGAGCCAGAATATATATTATTAAAAATCTGCTGCCATAACTTATTTTCTGTGGACTTGGTATTTGGAGACCTAGAATCACTGCCAAGCTTGGTGGCTCAGGTGGCTCTTATCTGGGCACCTCATGATCCTTTGGGTGCCTCATGATCCTTATTCCTAGAAATATTATCTTAAACAAGAGCAACAGGCTAGGTTAACTATCTTAGTCCTTTCTAATCCTGACCTCCTATGATGCTAGAACTCTAGTAAAACTAAGAATCTGCTCCAAAAAGCTTACCCAACTTTGCTATCTGCCTTTGCCCTGGCTTGCTTGGATTTTGACAGATTGTCGTATCTCAAACAAGGCTTATGTGCTGTCCTTAATTGAAACTGTTTGTCTCTCCTAGTGAGCAGACAAGCCTTAGTTTTAGGAAACCACATCAGCAGATTTCATTCCAGGGCGGGGAACTATTTCTGACAAGGAGCCCCACAAAGTATGTGTGCTTCAGAGAAAAGGGAAAACTGAGTAAACAAATACTCCCTTTGCTGAAAGAGGATGTGGCTTGAAAATCACATTATTGAGGAGGTATCCTGGAGTGTCCTGGGTAACCAGCCAAAAATTTGATCTGGTTTCTCTTAGCATGGGGTAACTCACCACGCCAACTGACATATTTCTCCAGTGACCTCTACATCCGAAAATGTCCCCTGAAAGCACAGCTGTCTGTTCTCCATGCTCCAAGCCTCTCTCTTTGCCCTAACAGCCTGCAAGATGCCATTCCGCAGATGTTTCTTCAGCATTCCTTGACATAAGGGCATATTTGGCTCTTTTACATTTCTGACATTTGTACAATTGAGTTCCCACCCGGAACTCCAGAGTCACTTTCATAGGGTGCAGGCCAGCCGTGCTTAAGAAGCCTGGGCCTTGCAGAGTGGCATCTTAATGCTGTTCATCCACTATTTCTACCAAGTGCCCAAATCTGGGTTAACATTAAGTTGCCATTTGCTTTCTCAGAGTATTGTAGTGAGCAGAGTGGAAAGAAGAAACATTGGCATGTCCTCCTGAATTTTAACTAACCAGAGGGCTGTCTGCTGATGTGTGCTCCGTGCACTGCTAGCTCCAAACCCTCACTAATTATGCAGACTCATCAGGAACGTCACCTAGCATGCTTCCATTTAATGGGTGGTTGTGCACCACACGTCTTTCATTCTGCATCAGAATTATTGACGCAATATTGACATTCACGAGCAAGCTGTTTTTCTAATGCTGGCCAGAGAGTTAAAGTTTTTTAATTTCCTGATTTTACCTATCCTTTCAGAAAACCTTAGCTGTCATTAGTACTTAATGCTGCATATAGTGTTTCCACCAATAATACTTTTCTCAGGTTAATTCTAAGAGTATATAGGACAGGATAATTAGATCTATTGATCTTTGCTACAGCCAGTGTTAGTGGAATGGTGATCAACTTTATAAGTAAGATGTGGATATTCATTTTAGCTAAGGAGCTACAACAGCTCTTGATTCTTGATCGTTCTTTGCCCTAACAGAAGCATTGCTAAGCAGCTACCAAGAAATCCTGGAGAGCTGAAAGCTATCTTTTACAGGCCTTGGTATTAGGGGCCAGGATGAGTAGGCCCTGGCTGTGCCAAGAATGAGAAAACCCTAAACTTAAGGAGATTTGGCCCATGGGGTAAGTTTTGTAAAAACTCTGTGAGGGGCTCCTACTCCTGCCATGTAAGTTGACAAATGAATTCTCTGAAAGAGAATTTCTCAGGTAAATTGTTCAGCATAGAGAACTTCTATGGAGATTTTCAGAGTCTTCTTTGAGCCTCAGATTAGAAAAAATAATAGCTTAGCTTGAGCTGGAGCTAAGTCTTAAGCAGGTGGCTTTGACAATCATATTAGAACCTAGAAAAGGAGATGAACATCTACTAAGAGGCCTGAAGAGTCCGGGCACTAGGAAGGATTGTTTTCCTGGATTGCCTGATGTGTAGTTCCTAGAGAACGTGAGCTTGCTGAGCCAGAGACCGGCTCATGGGGAAACAGGATACTTTCTATTTGCTGTATTCCATAGCCTCTTTGGTTTCACAAAGAGACCTAGTTTTAAGAAAATGGAGGCATACATATTCAGAAGCAGTAGATTAGGTTATTTGACTGGTAGGAATGGGGTGGATAGTGGGGTTGGAGACTAAACTGCCAGGTAGGTACATAGCCAAGTAAGGCGGAGTCCAGTTACAAGAAAAATAGTCAACTGTCAGATCCCAGGCACCAAAATCAATTTGAAGCCAAGCCAGGAAGATATGGACTAAGATTTCTTTTTATCTCTTCACCTGTCCTCCTTCCGAATTTCCCCTAGGGCATGTGGAAATCACAACTATTGCTTTCCAAACACATCTGTATGTCTGTATACATAGCGTGAGTGAACTACAGAGAGATTTAAGCTCACTTGAGTTTAAATATTAACAGCATTTTGTTTCTCAGATGGCTTTGGAATAAAGAAAGTAGATCCTCTGGCTGCAGTGGTAAATGGTTTTGAGACTTGCCCTGTCTGTCGGGTATATCTTCATCAGAGTATCTAGATATTTTTATATGATAAAGCCCATTAGATCTATTTATATCTGTCTCTAGCTCAAAAAGAATTGACATACTTCAATTCATATAAAGGCTCAATAAGATTTTATCTTAATAATATGAATGTTTGTTGAAGTTTTGAGCTATTTCATTAGTTTAAATATGCCTTTGAGTCTTCATGATAGCTTGCTTTAGACTTTTACAATCCCCCAAAAGGAAGACTTGGATCTGTCATTACTATTTTCAACAGAATCTATTTTTCTTATTTGTTTTTTAACTAATAAATTTGTGTAAGACTTGTGCATTTTAACTAGGTCTAGATACTTGTCTAAGGGTTTCTTTTAAATAGCCTCAAAATTAAAGATGTTATTTAAGCTTGAAATTCTCAAGACAAGTTTAAACTAGCACCCTAAACTCTATGTTTAGTCTTGTGAGAATTGTTTATGGAGATGTGAGGGTAGATTTCAGCCTACATGAGCAGCTTTGTTGATTACATGACTTTAAAATGGCTAGTTTTCAGAATTAGACCTTTTTCTCTTAGTTTAAGTTATGTGACTTGACCCATACTCTATGCAAATGATATTTGACGACAAAAGAGAATGAGTCACAGTTAAGCAGCAACATCAGTGCCTATTAAGCAGAATATAAATAACTGTCTCTAGATATGCAATAGAGATTTAAAATGGTCCCATGGGAGCTGAATTACATAGGAGAGTTTCCTGTATAATTATTCTGAAACAAACAAAATGAGCAAAACAAAAATGTGCCCACTAATTTCAGTTAGGAGAGTCCTTCTATCTCTTTAGCAGAATAGTTGAATCTCAACTTTGTACTCCCCTTAATCAACTTTGTTTCTTCTTATCTCACTCGTCTATCCCTCCCTCCATCCCTCCCTCCTAATTTTCTTTCCACCTTCTGCCCTTTTCTTCTATTCTCCCTCTTTCCTCTCCTTCCTTAAGGAATGAAGCTCTGTAATTTTTAAGTATGTTAGCTAGAGAGATCTAATTAGTTGTATCTGTGTACTAATGCACAAAGCTTACTTTTTCAAATGACTCATGGATAGCGTGACAATAGGCCTAGTGCAACTTCCCGAGCCTGACTAGAAGCGGATCCATCGAGCTACTTCCGCGTAGCAACGACTCAGCAAGGCCCGGCCTGAAACTGCCTCTACCTAGATACAGCCAATGTGGTACCATGACACTGGCCCGACCCTGTCACTCACCTCTTCCCCCGCCTTCTTTCCCTGCCCCTTCTCCACAATAAAAAAATAAATAAATTCAAAAAAAAAAAAGAAAGAATTATGCTAAATAAAAAAAAAAAATTATGCTAAAAAAAAAAAAAAGAATTCTAGAAGAAAATATTTAAAAACTCATCTAGATATTGGACTATGAAAAGAATTTATGAAGAAGACCCCAATGACAATCACAGCAATAACAAAAATAAATACATGAGTCTTGATTGCGTTAAAAAGCATCTGCTCAGCTGTTTTCCTTTTAGAACATCTATCTTTTTCCTGAAATCTTGCTGATCAGAATAGTTTATTGCTATTCTTTCATATCTGTCTATTTTTGTTGTATTGATTTAATATAGTTCACTAAACATATCAATCAGAATTTATTTAGATTTTCTAGCATTTTTGCCCTAATTTCCTCTGTTTGCTAGGGTTGGATTTTTTTTTTTTTCCTTGTGTGCCCTGGATTTTGTTTTATTTTTTGCAATATGCTTTGCTCCTTGGAAGTTCTTTTGGAGTTAACTATGAAAACCCTCACTGATTACATTCTTCTTGGGTGCTCTCTGCTACTATATCCTCCAAACCATTTTCCCTGTTGGTCTCTTTACCTAGAGGGCCAACTGCAAGCAAAAGTGATCCAGCTCATAAATTGGTGACTGTTAAACATTCCTTTAGACAGTGGGGACCAAAAACAGCAAGGATCACTTCCACCTGCCAGAAGGAAGCAGAGAAACTGGAGCAGTCCTGGTTATTGCTTGAGAAAACAACAACGAACATTTAATTGCTGTTCTATTCTTATCCCAAGCTTTAGTGGTAAAATGACAGGTGCACAATATTCTCTCAAGAAGGAGATGCTCAGTGGGGAAGACTGAGCCTGAACTGAGCCCAACTCAGTTCCTCTGGAAATTTCCCTGCAAATGCATATGCCTACTCTTCATAACCTCCAGTTCTACCACTGAGCATTCTATAAACCATTGCTGGGAAAGCACTCCTTCCAGACTATGGGACTGCCTCAGCAATTTCATATGTAAATATTCTTCTTCTTGTTCCCTGCTTTCTGGAAGCCAAATAAAAGCTCTTGACCTGCCAATGAGCCCATCATTCCTACAGAACAATCATTTCTCCTTAGTGGTGTGAATTAACACACACTGAGGCACAAAAGCATCCTTTCCACTGCAAAGTAGTGACAACACACTGGACTATCTCCTACTCTTTAATCAAAAGGCTGCAAATACTTTTTTCCTAATAATCATACATTCAAACCCTATAAATAAATTTCACTATTATTCAGCAAATTTTTAGTGACCTAAGATTGGATACACACACACACACACACACACGGGCACGACTCTCAAATGTTAAGTGTTAGAGTATTACAGAGGTTGACAGATTGAGAAAATAACATTCCAAGTGTATTTCTTGAAAAGAGGAGGTGATTCAACTACATTTGAAGATTCAGGTTTATCAGACAGATAAGGTGAATGAGGGGAGAGCAAGCAGTATTATAAAGGCAGGGAGACATGAGGTATAATAAAATAGAACGGAATGCATAGCAATTCGCCAGGGTGTTAATCTTCATCTTTAGTATTTGGCAAAAATATGCTGCTCAGTATTGGCTTCAGGCTTTGGACCAAAAAACTGTCAAAAACCCAAATCAATGTCATTTTTGGCACAACTACACTTGAACATGAACAGTGATGCTATAATTGCATTTTTAGTTCATATTAATAAGCTCAATAACCTCCAAAAATACTGTCAGGAACTCAGGTTCAAGGTTAATATGCAAATACTCTTGCTCCAATATATACCAGCATTTTCGGCTACATTAGAGAAAAATTTTGTTAGGTACATTTTTATTGACAAAATTATGTCAGGTGAAATATAAAAGTGTGTTATTATTGCAAAAGTTAAATGCATCAGCAATTAAAAGATCATTTATTAACTATACAATAGATAGACAGACTGGTAGATAGCATAATTCCCAAAAAGTTATCACAGAAAAGTAACTTTTTGAAGAATAACATATCCTTTTGGAGTTAACAAGATTTAAACAATTTTAAGTCAGAACAAAGATTGATGGAAATTTAGCTTCATCAAAGTTATAATGTCAATACAAATGCCCCACCATTTATAACATTAAATTTAACCTTTAACTTTTCATTCAGTTGATTCTATTGTCCTAAGAAATTAAAAAAGAAAATTCTATTTGATAATTATTTTCATCTTTCCATACTACATATTGGAAATAATTAATCTCTATATTACTATATCTGCCTTGTCATCTACACAATTTTACAAGAAGAAAAACTCATATCATACACATAGCAAGATAGATCATATTTTATTAAGACTTAAAGCAAAAAAGACATAAAATATAGAAAAAACGATTGTAAAAGATGGAACTTTACAAGTATACAGGAGTATTTACAGAGATAGTGCATTGCACTATGTCACCAAATAACCTCAAATGGTGGTAACAATCTAATTGCGGTTAATGTTTGTTTTTTGCTCATGCAGTGATTCACAGAGGGTGTTCTTAGGAAGCAGATGGCTTGCTTCCATATGGTGGTTCAGCTGTCCAGACTTTCCACATTTTGTCTTACCATTTCCCTAGAGACATGCCATTATCTACCGCTAGACAGGGCAAGGAGATAGACAGCATGATCGGGGTTGGTGAGGATACACATTTTAAATTCTTAGCCTGAGAATCGCATATATCATTTTAATATATTTTTCCTGTTGTGCACAAATAGTGATTTTTAAAATATACTACTTATTTATATCATACATCAAGTACTTGTACATTTATACATAAGAGATTTTACTTTTTAGTGTGATAAATTTGATGATTGAATGGTAACTTTGTTGAGAGATAGGTGACTGGATAGCTCTGGATTTCTCAGAACTAACAAGACAATGAATCAGGTGCACAAGCATTAAAACAACAGAAAACCAACACAAAATGTCATAAATTGTTATTGGCTATGAATGATTTAGTTATAACCAGCTTACTTTGTTGCATGTACATCCTTTAGTTGAATGTTCAGAAAATAATTATAGAACTGCTTATATGTAACAGAATAAATAGCATGAGTAGAAGGACTCATGACTATTATTACATATTTTTTATAGCCAAAGAACTACGTGACCTCTAAGAGAGACAGATCACGTTCATTATATTCTAATACAAGATCAAATGAAACAAAAAACCAAATATTTCTTTTTGAAAAGGAGGCTGAAACAAAAGAAAGAATTAATGATATGCACTGTAGATGGTATTTCCCTCTCTATAAATTGTTTACTACTAATGGTTAATTGAAGATGAAGTAGTTGCTTTCAAGTACTTAGAATTGGTATGACTCTAGATGTAAGTACTATCCCTTCTTTGAGTTGTACTCCAAGTTGCTGCTGTCAGTCTGCTACAAAAGCAATGTAACAGGTGAATATGGTATAATGCTGAGAGGCAAGCTGATGTTCATACATTGTTTTGTGATATTGAAACCAATTACTGATCATTGCCATACTTCTGGCTCATCAGACCATTTTCCCATATGTTTGTTTACAAATTATTCAAATTCATGAAAAATTGTTAGAAATTAAACAAAGGCAAACAATATCTCAAATGCAGACACTATAATACCTATGCTCCTGAAAAACATTAAAAAGTAGTTTGTTCACCTAGTATGTTAAGCTTTACTTTTGAGATCATATCCATGAAAAGCCTTACCATCATCAAACACCTCTAGAAATTGCATGAGCAATGAGTCTGTACCTCAGTTAGCTATCTCTGAGAGAAAATGTCATAATAATTTGGCCACAACTATCAGTAGTATCCTATGCTGGAAAACCAGATCGAAAATTTTGTTCTCATGTCATCCTCAAAGGAAAATGAATGACTAGTTAATATTTCAAGTGTGTAGTAAATAACTGCAGGAACAATTCAGCAGATAATAGGGCTGAGGAATTATTTTGCGAAATAAAGTGAAATTTACAAAATGTGTCTATAATTAATTTTGATACAATTTCAAATTTATTTTGATAAATCAGAAATTAATTCTATAATTAATGATAATGAAATTTATCATCTGCCTTGGTTTTTCCTGCATATTGTTGTCAATATTCAATTTTTTTTTCTTTTTTTCTTTCTTTTTTTCTTTTTTTTTTTTTTTGTAGAGATAGAGTCTCACTTTACTGCCCTCGGTAGAGTACCATGATGTCACAGGACTCACAGCAACCTCCAGCTCTTGGGCTTCCGCTATTCTCCTGCCTCAGCCTCCAGAGCAGTTGGGACTACAGACGCCCGCCACAAGGCCTGGCTATTTTTTTGTTGCAGTTTGGCTGGGTCTGGGTTTGAACCCGCCACCGTTGGTATATGGGTCCAGCGCCCTACTCACTGAGCCACAGGCACGCATTTTGACCAAATTAAAAATATTGAATTTTTTTTTTTTAATTTGGTCAAAATGCACGTTTGTACCTTTCTCTTTACTAAGAAGACTTAGGTACCAACGTACATTTCTTTACTGAGAAGACTTAGTAAAGAGACTTTACTAAGAAGACTTGGTAAAGAGAAAGGTACCAACATGCATTTTGACCAAATTAAAAAAAAAAAAAAATTCAACATTTTTTATTTGGTCAAAATGCACATTGGTACCTTTGTCTTTACCAAGGAGGGTCTTCTTTAAAAAAAAGAAGCAAAATGAGACATTATTACAAGGAGCCAGGGGCTGTAATGTAGAGACCATGGTAGCTCATACAAAGAGTTTGGAATTTATCTTTAAAACGGTGAAGCCAAATGAAAGTTTTAATGTAAAAGAGAAGAAGAGAACTATATTTGAAAAAACTTAACTATACTTCATCTTTTTGGCAGCAAGAGACATCAGACTATGCTGCTCAGAACTAGAGTACTTTGCAAAGAACCCATAGATTCTAGGGTTTAGGTCAAAAGTCTATTATGGAATGCAATGCATGTATATCAAAACATTCATGTGAAAGATCAAAAATAGTTTGTGCCATTGATTTATGATATTTATCTAGATGTATAATGTTATCTAAAGTCTCGTGCATGTATCTAATCAGCACCATTGAATATCTTTAGTTGAAGTAGATATTTGAAGACAAGAATGAGTCAGGAAACCGATTTTCTCCCTTATAATTTTTCCATTGGAAGATACATTGTTTTAGATGCAAGAAGCGTTTTAGTTGAGATAGAAAAGAATCACATGCAATAGTTTGTTCAGATACTTAACATTGACACCATTTATTATCTCATAAAAGAGGATTTCAACTTTGAGGTGTATGGAATCACAGAGTTGAGAAGTTAGAACTCTACATCCAAGAATGCCTTTAATAAAAATGAACATGGTACTAGAAGAAGAACGGTTAAATAAGAGGAAAAAGGTAAGAAGGTAGAAGAACATGGTATGCCACAGAAAAGATGAAGAGGGATAATTTATTGATTAATCAGTTTTACAAAAACTTATTTTATTTCCCTAATACTTTGTGTGGCATGTCTCCAAGTCTATCTGCAGTCTCATAACATTTGCTGACATTTTTCTTTTCTTATGGAAGTGTATGTATGGATGGATCTGTGTCTAGGTTTTATTATTTACCAAGCCTCTCTATATCTGCACCTCTATGAGATGGTCATAAGTTATCTCAGTGATTGATGGACACACTTGCTGCCTCTAACTGGGGAGACTTGTCTCTTATTACTTAAATACTTAGAACTTAAATTATCTTTTGTCAGGACTTTTTGCATCCTTTGAGTTATCGTTCTATCTCCTTCCTAGAGGTTGTTGTAATAAAATACTTGGATGATGAGAAATTTATTTTGGCCTGTATCAATTCAAGCAGGATTTGATATTTTATCACATGAAATAATGAAGTATTAGTTTGGCTCCACTTTGCTTAAACAGTTGTATTCATGGCTACCATTTGATCATGAATATAACTATGTAAAATTTCTCAATTAGTGAAATCGTATTATACTTTTTATTAGTCTACTTTGGCCAGAGCTAGAATTTAAAAGTATGGCATCAGATAAAACTTGAAAATAGTAATAATCTACAAAAATGTAACATGCTTTACCCTCCAAAAATATATGATATCCACATGAAACTTATAAAATACCTTTTATAACATTAAATAAAGCTTAATATGATCTAATACACATTATATGCTAATATTATCAGAGTTAAAAATAGAATAATAGAACTAGTAGTTATCTATGTTGGTTCCCAAATGTAAGTTTGAATATTCTCTGTCAATTTGAGATTTAAATAAACTGTTTATAATGCATCTCTGCTGACAGGAGTCTATGACTCTGAATCTAGACAGGAGAGCAAAAAATGTAGTTGGAAATGCCAAAAAGTGTCAGAAAGTTTTGAACAGTCCACAACACTGAATGATGGCTTCATCCCACTTCACATCTGCTTCTGTTAAAGTTCTTGTAATTTTATAGTGCATTAAAGATATTTCAGAGAAGACAGAATTTGGGTTAAGACAGAATTAACTGTAATTTTGATGTAATTTATTTTCAAATGCCCAAACTATTTGCATATATACTTACTAAAGTATTAAATGTTTACTCAATAATAATATTTCTACCTGTGCTGTCTTTTAAGTTTTTGGTCTCCAAGAACTTGTGGGTTATTGGTAGCATTTCACAAGTAAACACACTATGTGTTTAATAATAACAATCTATATGACCATAGATTTAATAACGCTATCTAGAAGGTATTATGGCAGCAGAGAGTTTGGGTTCCCAGACTACTTAAAGCCTCAAAAAATAATTTCTGGAGAAAATAATCTAATGCAAATAAACACAACAAAAATTAGACTAATTGAAAGTCAAGCAAGAGATCATAGGCAATATCTACTCCAGCCTCATTTTATAGACAAGAACATTGACATTCATAAAAATTAGCACACTAACAAAGGAATTGATGTGGGAACTCAGAACTTCATTGCCAACTTAATTATCCTTGAACTTCTCTGTACTTAATGATCAGGTTCCTGAAGTTGCTGTGCCCAGGCCCAATTTCTAGACAGATTACTCATATTGTGTTGGTGTCTGGTCCTGTCATCAATGGGCAATAACGGTGAGAAAGGGTCAAAGAAAAATGGCTGGACCCATCCTGCATCTGGCAGATGAAACTCAGAATGAAGATTTTACAAGCATATAGCCTAGGCTACCACAGACCAGATTTCATGAACGTGCTTACCTTAAGAACTTTAATCACCAAGTCAGAAATTTCTCTTCTATAAACATAGAGGGCAAAAGTCAGGAGCATTTTCAAAGAGAACAGGACAATTTCATGATAAAGGGATGGAAACTCCTAATCAAAGACTTTGTCAAATTGCAGAAGATTATGTCTGGGACCAAAAAAAAAAAAAAAAAAAAAAATTCATCCCATGAGTGGCAGAGAAGAAAGACTTGACAAAGCACAGGATGAAGTCTCAGAGGAAATCTCAAGTCTTGCTTCATAGTATTTAACTCCTGTTGCTTGGCAGAGGGATTGTGTAGAAAACAGGAAGGAAGGAATCAAAAGGGGGAAAAATGGAAGGAGAAAAAAAGAAGGAAGGAGGGGAGTAAAGACAGAGAAATGGAACACATTATAGGGTTTAATACTCTAGACTCCTGAAATAGAAGTGACAGGGAAAGCAAGTGAAAGCTGCTTTTAAAATCAGTATAACAAAATCAAGGAATGAAGTTAGGAGGAGTATTAGCAATTAACTTCTATGGCTAGGGATGCAAGTTTCCACGGGTCTCCCACAAAACACCTGAGATAATTTACTATGCAGACTTCTGAGACTATTTACGCAGTATATTGAGGGCATAATCAGGTTGGAAAGGGGTTATATAAGAATTAGCAAAGTGTTGTCCTTTGCAAATGGAATGCTGATGATTGTATGTATAACAGAAAAGTGGATGTCACTAAACCGTGACAATGATTGGGAAAAACAAGCAACTTGTACAAATTATGGCATTAATTTTACTGTTCTTCACATGAAAAGATAATGTTGTGAGCTCCTTGTAAGGTGTATGCATTTTTAAAGAAGTTTTCATAAAGGAAATTTTAAAAAAATGAAGGGAAGTTATGGTTGAGGGCCCTGGATCCAAGCAAAATTAGTAAGAAAACCCTAAAGCCCATTTTATCTTGGCTTTATTAGAATATTATGCCCTTAGCAACTGTGCGGCATGTTGAAGGAGGATATATTCAGGTTATAAACTTTAGTCCTGATTTTTGTATGCTAAAGGAAGTTTTATTTACTCTATATTCTTCCCTCTTTTTAGGGGTTAGAGGAAGAGGCTGCTGCAGCAAAAGACTAGACTAGGAAAGGGACTTATATGATTCCTTTTAAGACCATGTTAGCATAATACAATATGCTAAGTAGAGTTTAATCTTTGTGCACATCCCCCCCCCCCATGTTTTTTAGTATAGTTTTTAGTTAATCTGGAGGTCAGACAAGTCTTAGAACTTCTGTACTTGAACCTCTTTTACACTTAGGTTTCCTATTATCCCTGCCCTGTCAATGTTGACAGCATTTGAAATTGAGAATGAGTTTCAATGGCACATGAGAGATGTTGCACCTAGGGGATTAGAGAACAAAGAGACTGGTGGGATGGAGAAGCTGTGGGGAAAATGGAAAGGAAAGGAAATAGAGGATGTGAGTGCACGAGGGATGACATCTGGTTAAGATACTTTGTTACCAAAGATTGTGAGCAAATTAAATGAAGATGGTGAGCACATTACAGAAAAACAAAAAATGTAGAAAAGGAACATTTTCTGAGCCATTCAACATTCAACTGGATAACAATAAGTCATTTTGTTAAAAAGGATAGCATTATTCCTTCACGTAATTATATACGATATTGGGGTTAAAAATGGAAATGAACAATGGATCAATGGGTTAGAGGAAAAACTTTCAATAAATTGTTATGTTTCTGAAGTGTCATGAAAATGAAAAGCTTTTGGAGTATTAGAATATCTGTCATTAATTGTCATGGCTTCAGGGCTGAACTTTGAACTCAGACTTACTTGTGTATGAATCCAGAGTCCCTTCAGAGTTCTACGCATTTAGGTGAAATATGTTATTTCTACATTCTTCAGTCTATTCTACAATATAAGGGAGAGAATACAAGAGCCTACCCTATAAATTTGTCAGTGAAGAGAGGCTTAAAACATGATTTGTGAAGACAAATATCAGTAGTTTCTATTCAAACACAATTCAAATGCTCTTTAAGAAAGAAAACTTTCTCCAAAGTATTTATGGTGCAATGGGTAAACGATTTCTGGACAGAGGAAGACTACCTCAAGCTAAGTCTATTAGAATTAGAAAATTTTCTCTGTAGAAAATTCTATATTTGAAGCCAAGTTATAATGAGATTGGCATCAGAGCAAGAGTATTAAAGGATCAGCATAAGAAGAATCCTGAGCAAAATTTAGTCTCATTTTTATTCTCCTGTTGTGAAAATAACAGACTACTTTTTGCCTTAACAGTATCTGTTCTATATTTCTGGCATATACTTATTAACAAATTATAATTTGGGCTTATTATTCCAGTCTATGTGAACTTAGCTGGTATGAAAGTTTCCCTGAGAAAAATATCAGCTCTCATTTTGCAGCCATATCGAGTTTTTGACCATGAAAATTTATACACCAGATCTAACCTGAGGCACATCCCTAAAGGAGATAGGTTAACTTCTTGTGGAAACATTTAGTCATAACTGAGTTCCCATCAAACTATTAACACCACTCTTGACTTATGAAAAATCGATAACTAGTGATCAGTTATTATTCATCCTTTGGCTTTAAGTCTTCTTATTAAACTGTTATTTCAAATTCTCTCTTATTAAGTTCAAAACTCCTGAGCTCCAGACTTACCCATAAACACTGCTAAGTCTGAAATCCTCTCTATATTAATTGACTTAAAATGGAACTTTGGATTCTCCTTGCAATGTCTTTTCCATTACTTTCACCTGTTAAAGTGAATGGCACAATTATCCACTTAATTGTTCAGGTCTAAAAACATGGAGTCTATCTTTGATGTCTCCCCCATCCCTAAACATCAATGCCTGTCTCTTACTGATTTTAAATTACTCTTGCATCCAACTGATTGACCTCTATCTCTACCACCAAGGCAATCCACTCTCACTTTAACCCAGATGGTCTCTCCTAATAAGCCTCTTTGCTTCCACCATCTGTCTGTTAGTAATTTCTCCTCAGAACAGAGAGCAAGCAGGATGATATTTTAAAAGTACCCATATGCTTATGCCATGATCAGGCTTCTAGGATTAAAATCCACACAGAAAACAGTGATTTATGATGAGGAAATCTGCCCTCTTCTGGTCTCTGTAACCTCAATGCTCTCCTCCTCCTCCTCCTCCTCATCCTCCTCCTCCTCCTCCTCCTCATCCTCCTCCTCCTCCTCCTCCTCCTTCTTCTTCTTCTTTTTTTTATTAAGTCATATACACATAGATCATGAATACATTTATGTGTATGTGGGGTACAATGTGTTGATTTTTTTATACAATCTGATGTGGTTACATCAAACCAATCAACATAGCTTTCATCTCCAAAAATACATTCCTGGGATCTGATCAAACTAAAAACCTTCTGTACTGCCAAGAACATAGTAAGTAAAGCAAGTAGACTGCCCTCAGAATGGGAGAGGATATTTGCAGGTTACATTTCAATGCCCTCTCTTATCTGCCAAGTTCCAGCCCCAATAAGGTGCTTTATGTTTTTTTGCTTTCTTTTTTCTTATTTTTCAAGTCCTGTATTTTTTGATTCTATGCCCTTCATATTTATCTCGCACGTCTTCTTTCCTGTTATTCATTTCTGAATCTAAGTATCACATGTGGGGTGACTTTTTCTGATTAGCAAAGTGAAAATAAGCATTCTGAGGCATTCTTATACACAGAACCACCCTCTTTTCTTCATAACAAACACCATGCCCTCATAGACTCCCATTTCTTTCTTTTTTATGAAGGCAGGGATGCCACAGGTCATGGTTGCTTTCCTTGTACGTGGAAGAAAAATTGACCACAACATAGAACTAGCTTATAAGGGTTTGTTGAATGAAAGGATTGCTCAAAGAAGGCAGATTGCAGGCTATGGGGAGAAAAGGACTTTTGACAGAATGTAGTCCATTCCTTTATTTTCAAAATCCAAGGTTGGGTTAGGTGACTAAATTTTCCTATGGGTTCTTAACCCTAAATTAATGATGAAGTAAGAACTCAACACAAAGCTTTCCAACTTCTATTTCAGGTGCATTGAATCCCTCACACTCCCAATTCAATAGTGCTATATCTGTAGCAATATGTGCAGAAGTTAGAGAGCTTTCACTAGCTTTACTTTGCACTCATACCCTATCTAAAACTACAGTCAATAGGGTTTTGATATAGTTGGTAAAAAATTAACATAAATAAATCAGCACTTGTATTGAAACATAAGCACACCTTTTGCAAGTAACTGATTTAAAAGTTATATTACCTTGCACTGCTTCTTAAAGAAAGTAAAATAGGGTGGCACCTGTGGCTCAAGGAGTAGGGCACCAGCCCCATATAGGGGAAGTAGTGGGTTCAAATCTAGCCTGGGCCAAAAAGTGAAAAAAAAGGAAAGAAAATAGAGTAGTAATTGTTCTAAACTGTGATTTTGCAAAAAACTAACATTTGTTTAAGTAGGTATTTCACATATATTTATATGAAAATTTTATCCCACTTAAAAATATAGTACTTTTAATTTGTCTTAAATAAATTAAAATGTGTTTGGGGGGAACAACCCTGAAGTAAATTTAGTTTCTCACAAATAATTTAACCTTATAATTTAAAAAAATATTCAGTGCATGGTGATACCAAACTTCCTTATTACAAGATTCATTTCATTTTTTCAAGATTTAAATTCTGACCACATAAGTTATTTCTCAAGGGACTTAGGAAGGAATCATAAAAGAATATTGTTTATGACTACATTGCATTGGTGAATTCTGACTAAGTAGTAAAACAAAGGAATGGAATTTAGCCAGAAGATAGAACAACAATGCATAAAAACAAATAGTATTCTTCCACAGTAGAAAAAAACCTAGAAATTTAAAAATTAAAAAAAAAAAAATCAATTCCAAGAGGAACTCTCAAAACTACACAAACACTTGGAAATTGAACCACCTGCTGCTGAATGATCATTAGGTAAATGACAAAATAAAGATGAAAATTAAAAGGAAAGTTCTCAAATTGAAAAACAAATGCAACACAAGCTTTCAGAAACTCCATGGGATACTGGAAAAACATGGCTATGTTGGAAATTCATAGCAATAAATACCGACAGAAAAAAAAGACAGAAAGATCACATATTAATAAACAAATGTAATATCTTTAAAAAATATAAAAATAATAAAAAGGAAAAGTTAGAAAAAAAAAAAAAAAAAAAAAAAAAAGAAAGAAAAAAAGAAAGAAGAAAAAGAAAAGAAAAGAAAAGAAAAATAAGTGCAAAACTAACAAAAAAAAGCAAAAAAAAAAAAATTACCTATGTTCTACAAGATAAAAGTTGGTTCTTTGAAAAAATAAACAAACTGACAGACCTCTTGCTAGATTAACCATGAATAGAACATAAAGGATTCAAATAAACTCAATCAGAATTGAAAAAGGAGAAATTAAAACTGACCCCACAGATTTACAAATTACCATCTGAGTCTACTACAGAAATCTCTATGCACATAAACTAGAAAAATTAGAGGAAATGCATAAACTTTTGTTAATACACAACCTCCTAAGCTTGAATCAAGAAGAAATAGATACCCTGAACAAACCAATAAGGACTAGAGAGATCGAAACAGTTATTTTCCTCTCTTTCATAAAACCCCATGAACAGATGTATCCATAGTCAAGTTCTTTTAGACCTTTAAAGAAAATTGATCTCTACACTGATGAAATTGTTCCATAATATCAAGAAGGAGAGAATCCTATTTAAAGCATTCTATGATGCCATTATCACCTTGACACCAAAGCCAAAAAGGAACATAACAACAACAAAAGAAAAACTACAAACTAGTATTCCTCATGGCCACAGATGCAAAAATCTTCAATAGAATATTAGCAAACCTGATTCAATAGCACATAAAAGGTAATTCACTATGATTGAGTGGTTTCATCTAAGGATGCAAGGATGGTTTAACATACACAAATGAAAAATAAGTTTATTTCACCACATAAACAGAAATAAAAGCAAGAACCATATGATCCTTTCAGTGATACAGAAAAAGCATTTAACAAAATTCATCACTCTTTTATAAGCATGTTTAACAAAAGGGGCATAGATGGTACTCAGCTTAAAATTATAAGTGCCAAATACAACAAACCCACAATCAACATCACACTGACTGGGGAAAAACTAAAGCATTCCTGCTTATAACTTACAACAAACAAGGTTGCCCACTATCTCCACTTCTATTGGAGACAGAAAAATCAGGCAAAAGAAGGAAATGAGAGGTATCCAAAGAGGAAAAGAATAGATCAAATATTGCTCTTTGCTGATCACATGGTCCTATATCTAGAAAACCCTAAAGATTCAACCAAGAGACTCCTGGAATTGTTAAATAAATTTGGTATAGTCTCCAGCAAGAAAACAAATGTACACAAATCAGTATCTTTCATATATGCTAACAACAGTCAATCTGAGAATCAAGTAACAGACACAATTCCTTTCTCAGAAGTAACAAAGAAAATTAAATACTAGAATACACTTAACAAAGGAGGTGAAAGATCTCCACAGGGAGAATTATGACACCGAGGAAAGAAATTGCAGAAGATGTAAACAGAAGAAAGTGTATAACATGCTCATTGATCTGCAGAATCAATGCTGTTAAAATGGCTGAACTACTCAAAGTGATGTACAGACTCAATGTGATTTTCATCAAAATATCCAAAATCATTTATTTGCAGATCTATAAAAAGTACTTGTATGCTTCATATGTAACCAGAAAAAAAAAAATCTTGATAGTGAAGCAACCTTGTACAATAAACATAGTGGGAGGCATCACTTTACCAGACTTCAAGCTATATTATAAGGCTATAGTAAACAAAACAGCATGATACTAGCACAAAAATAGAGATGTGGATCTTTAGTTCAGAACAGAGGACCAGACATGAAATCATCCTCATATTTGTATTTATTTTTAACAAAACAGATCAAAACATACACTGGGGGGAAGAATCCCTATTCAATAAATGATGTGGGGAACACTGGGTAGCCACATTAAAAAATTGAAACAGGATCTGCACCTCTCACCACTCACAAAAATTAACTCATGATGGACTTAAACCTAAGGTGGGAAATTATAGGAATCCTAGAAAAAAATGTTGGAAAAACTCTTATAGATATTGGCCTAGGGAAAAAATTCATGAAGAAGACCCTAAAAGCAATCTTGGCAACAAGCAAAATAAATAAATGAGACCTGATCAAATTAAAAAGCTTTTAACAGCCAAGGACAAAATCAAAAGAGCAAATAGACAACTCACAGAATGGGAGAAAATATTTGTATGCTTTACATCTGATAAAGGGGTGATAACCAAATCTACAAAACACTTAAACAAACCAGCAAGAAACAAACAAACAATCACAGTAAAAGTGGTTAAAGACGTGAATAGAAGCTTTTCAAATGAGCATATACCAATGGCTAACCAACTCATGGAAAAAAAAAAAAAAACTCAGCCTCACTAATGTAATTTTCTAATTAGGAAATGCAAATCAAGATCACAATAAGATATCACCTAATTCCAGTGAGAATGGCTTATATTAAAAAGACCCAAAGCAACAGATGCTGGTGTGGATGTAAAGAAAGAGGAACTCTTATACACTATGAATGGAATGAAAACTAATGCAACCTCTATAAGAAATTGTATGGTGATGCCCCAAAGAACTAAAAGTAGACCTAGTATTAGATCCAGCAATACCACTGCTGGATATGTACCCAAAGTAGAAAGGATAATTTTATAAAAGGGACAATTTATCTTTGCAAAGATGTGAAAACAACCAACTCGACACCCATAGCTCAGTGATTAGGGTGCTGGCCACATACACTGGGGCTGGTGGGTTGGAACCCAGGCTAGGTCTGCTAAACAACAATGACAACTACAACAAAAAAATAACTGAGTGTTGTGGCAGGTGTCTGTAGTCCCAGATACTTGGGAGGCTGAGGCAAAAGAATTACTTAAGCCCAAGAGTTTGAGGTTGCTGTGAGTTTGAGGTTGTTGTGGCACCACAACACTCTACCGAGGGTGATATAGTGAGACTCTGTCCCTCCCCACAAAAAAAGATGTGCAAACAATCAATGTGACTCCCAGTACATGAATGGATTAATAAAATATGGCATATGCATAGTGTGGAGTACTACTCAGACATAAAAAAGTATGAAAAAAATGTCTCTTGTAGCAATTTGGATGGAATTGGAGAAAATTATCCTGAAAGAAGTGTCCCGAGAATTGAAAAAAAGATATGGCATGTTCTAATTTATAGTTGCAAGCTAAATGAGGGATATGTATGCCATTAAGTCAAATATGGTACATTGCAATCTAAGAAAAGGGAGGGATAAAAATTTACCTATTGAGTATGACAGACTATTCTGGTGTCAGGTGCACTAAAAGCTCTGACTTCAGTACTACACATTCATTCATATAGCAAAAAATATTCACATCCCTTAAATCTCTTATTTTTTAAAATAGTATGTGTATTCTTGTTCTTCTATGTCTATTTCCTGAATTACAAAGAGTATTAAACCAACATCGACTTTAGGCATTAACTTCTGATTTTGTGATTTTTCTTTTTGGTGATCCAAAGGATAATTTATATTTAAATGATGTTTATCCTTTACAATCCACTTTTATTTTCTTCTTCTAAGAATGCACCTTGTGAGAGATCCAATTAATTAATCTATGAAGCCCATTTTAAAAATCTGGTTACAACAGAAGACTGAAAATAATTGAAATGCTTATCGTCAGTTAGACCCCAGTCCCAAGGACAGGTAGGTCCCATTGTGCTTCAGCCTGCACATACTCTGTGTGATTTTTAGTTTGACAACTGCTATTTTGAACTCATAGATTAGTCCTTTGCCTATCTTTCCACTATTTTGTGATTAATCAAATCTATTCAGTTGAACATTCTCTCTGATGAGTAAGGAGGCTATAAATGGTTGAGTTTTTGTTAGATTCCCTTGTCATCTGAATGAATTTGATACAACAGAGTTGGTAGGGGTCAGTGGAAAAAGGAGATTAAGTACATCTGACTACACCATTTATAAATGTTTTGTCTATGTAATGCCAAAATGTCTGGTGCAAAATGGTACCAAAAAAAAAACATTTAGTTCCTCTCTTGTTATACTACATAAAATTATGCTTTCCTCATTCCCTTGCAAAACTTATCTCTAGTCAGTTGGAGCCTTATAAAGTTGTATATGGCAATTAATTACAGAAGAATTAAGTGATATTTCTGTAAATGATGTATTTTATCCTCGTAGGTTGTTTCTGGAGAAAATGGTGGGGAAATGAATTGTAGTCTTGAAAAATGTCCAGATAATAAATGTTTCTGTTTAAATAGGTATGCAGTATTCCTTACAAAAAATATCCCACATATTTTAAGTTAATCTACTGAGTTTGCACAGGTTGTATTTTCTTCTTTATTAATAGATAGCTCACGCTGACAAGGACATAAAAACAAAACCAGTAAGTAGAAAGAGGTCTTCTGCAGTCACTCTGCATGTGTTACCTATAACAGTAAAAACAAACTTAAAGTTCCTTAAAAACTAAAAGAAAAAGTCACTTGGAAAGCAAAAAGAAAAAGCATATTGGGTGCATATTTATGATGTGTATTTGGACAAGATTAATGACATCTTCTTGTGTTCATCAGTATTCCCACTTCTCATTTATTTTGGTAAGAAGAAAAAGCAATATGTTCTAATAATTCATGCCTTCTAACTCTCTCTGCTTTACCCATCTTGGACCATGAATGTGACACCTTATTTTGTATAATGTCAAATTTTGAAACAGGGCAAATCATATACATAAGGATGTTTGATCATAAGAGACAGAGGACATGTTTAATTCATCTTGTGTCAAATCTCTGAACTATTTGTTCTGCTGTATAAATATTTTCTTAACAAATATTTACATGAAATAAATTCACAAAGGAGAGTTATAAAGCCTAAAAGAGCAGGAGAACAACCTCTAAATACAGTCTGTTTCTATTGGCACCCCTTGGTTATACACCATTGTTATACAGCATTTAGGCTTCAGAATCGATTTTGAGATTTCCTGTTATAAGCCATTAGCAATTTTCCAATTTTGGGGGGGAAGGGGCCTACTTGGGGACTATGAAACCAAAACAGGAGGTAAAGGACAAGGTATGGGACATAGTTATTCAGAGCCATCTCTGCACAGTTCCTTTTTTGTAAAGGAATGTATTTCAATGATTCATTTCCTCCAAGCCATGTTTATGTGTATATACATATTTTCTGGGATGGTTTAAATTGACTGAAAATTAATATGAGCAGAGTGAAGAATTAACAGTTTTTTAAAATCATTTTATTTATTAGTAGTGGGTAGTAAATTCAGAGGTCAATTTTCTATCTATAAGTCAAGACAGACAATTATTACTTTTTGAATCTTATGAGTATGTAGTGTGACAAACATATAGTAATATATTAAATTGTCATTATATTTAGTAACTTCCAGATTGCTTCTAATAATAATTTATTTTATTTGGTCACCCAATAGTATGAAATATGAAAGTAGCTCCTAGCAAATAACTTCAACTGATAAAAGTACCTGGAAATTATATTTTAAATGGGATACACACACAGTCACACACATGATAACATATATTAACATAATGAATGATACTTATTAAATAGTGCAGTTGTGATATGAAATTTTAAATAATTACAGTCTATTAAAAAGAAATTGTCTTGGGATGGCACCTCTGGCTCATAGGAGTAGGACGCCAGCCCCATATGCCGGAGGTGGTGGGTTCAAACCCAGCCCCAGCCAAAAACTACAAAAAAAAAAAAAAAAAAAAAAAAAAATTGTGTTATTCTAACAAAGCAGGAAAGGAAACTTCTTTGCAGTTAATGTTGGGAGGGGGGGAGGACGAAAT
>CAUYPK010023137.1:0-24567 GCA_963574355.1 Loris lydekkerianus
AGAGCCTATGCCTGGCAAAGCCACTTCATCACTTTCAGGGATTCCAATCAGGTGGATATTGGCCTTCTTCAAATTATCCCAGAGCTCTGTGAGAGAATGATCTGTTTTTGCTCTCCATTTCTCTTCCTCTTTGAGAGTTTGGGAGCATTCAAAGGCTTCATCTTCAATGTCAGAAATCCTTTCTTCTGCTTGCTCCATTCTGTTGCTGAGAGATTCTATTGTATTTTTCATATATTTGAGAGCTGCAAATTCTTGCTTCAGTGTGTCTAAGTCTTTGGTGGTTTTGTCTTTAAATTTGTTAAATTCTTGAGACAACGTTTGAATTTCTCCTTGAATTCCTAATTCCATTTTATTAATCTTGTCTGCAATCCAAATTCTGAATTTGATTTCTGACATCTCAGCCAGTTGTTTAAGAATGGGATCTTCATTTACATCTGCCATATCTTTTCTTGGGGGGTTGATCTATTCTCGTTATTCATGTTACCAGAGTTTTTCCACTGATTCAGCCCTATGGTTGTTTTACTCCCCTTGATTTTTCCCCTGGGGCTTTGTAGAGGGCCCGTATTGTGTTGTGGCCTAAGAAACTGAGGCCCAGTCTGGTGTGGTGGGGCTAAGTGGTTCTGTCTTGATTTCAGCTGGTTTCTGTTCGACTGTAGTGAAACATTTACTCTGGGTTGAAGTCTCAGTTGTGGAGAAATACCAGCAATTAAGTCACCCCTCCCACCAGTGGCAAAAATTGGAAAAGGAAAATCAAACCTTCCTACAGCCACACACCCAGGGCACCACCTGAAATGTCCTCAGTCCATTTGTTCAGTTCAAAAGGTCCAAATCAATTGTCTCAGTCAGTACCTATCTCAGGTGGGAGAGTTCTAGAAGTCTCTGGGAACTGGATCACAGGGGTCTGATGACTACTGTGATATGGCTTGTTCCAGTGCACTGTGGAGTCAGAAGGAGCCACCCAGCAAATAGATCAGTCTGGGAAGGTGATTACCTCCTTCCCCACCTTTCCTCTCTGTCAGACGCAGTCACTTATATCCCTGAAGATGGCTGACCCAGTTGCCTGTAGTAAACAGATACTCCAGGTGTTTGCACCTGCCTGAATCACAATAAAAACTGCCAGGCCCCTCTGCCCCTATCTAGCAGGAGGAGGTGAGGCCTGACATCCTCGGGCACTTATGAAGGGCAGTGGGTGTTCACTCAGGCCCAGCCCCACTCCTGATTGATGTTACTGACAGAACAGAACAGAACAGAACAATTTTGTGGGATGATTCTATCTCTATTCTTGCTAAATTCACCTGCAGAAGAGAAGCTGTTCTGATTTCCAACGTCCTGTCTTTGCTGCTGGAGGTTTGTATTCGGTTTCCTCTCTGAGTCAGCCCTGCCCTGGAAACTTCCCGGGTTTGTGAGTTGCCTCAGGCAAATCCTTTACTCACTGGTAGCCTCCTTTGGTTGCCCAGGGAGACAGGGTGTGTGGCTTCAGTATATCCAGGACTGAGCCGTTTTGCTGTTAAAAAAAAAAAAACGGCTGTTGATCCACCTCTAGGAACCGCTGCTTTGGTGTGACTCCCTCCCAGCTGATCCTTCTATCCTTGCTCCCATGCCCCAGAGTCAGCACTGACCAGCCGCAGTTCAGGCACTGTCCACACCCCTCGAGAGATCACCCAAAAGTCGGACTCCTCAGGGACAGGCCTCCAGATCTCAGAATAAGGGTGGAGGGGAGTTCTGGGAGCCCAGAGCTGCAGGTAGCGAGCACACACATTTCCACACACTTTTATGTCTGGCCACACCACTGCCAGAATACAGCCGCTGCTCCGCGTCCCAGGGAACCGCCGCTCTGGAGCGGTTCCCTCCCAGCCAACCATCCTCTCCTTGCTCCCACGCCCGAGAGTCAGCGCAGCTCAGGCACTGTCCACACCACACAAGAAATCACCAAAGAATCCAGACTCCTGGGGGACAGGCCCCCAGACCCCAGAGTGTGAGTGGAGGGGAGTGCTGGGAGCTCAGCATTGCAAGTGGGGAAGATACACAGTTTCACACAGTTTTACGCCTGGCCGTATTGCTCCCCAAGGAGGGCTGCTGCACCACGCCTCAGGGAAGCACCGCCCTGGTGTGCCTCCCATCAGCCGACTGTCCTCTCCTTGCTCCCATGCCCCAGAGTCAGCACTGACCAGCCACAGCTCAGGCAATGTCCACACCCCTCAAGAAATCACCCCAGAATCCAAACTCCTGGGGGACAGGCCTCAGACCTCAGTGTGAGTGGAGGGGAGTGCTGGTAGTTCAGAGTTTCAGGCAAAAGATATTTACAGTTTTATACAGTTTCATGCCTGGCAGGAGAATGCCATGGCCCCCTAGTAGGGGAGGTAGGTTCAGTTTTTAGAAGGTCTCTCCCATGGAGTGTAGTGGGAGGGCCTTTGATATCTGCCCATTTGTTTGTTTGTGGTGCTCTTGAGCTGGTCTCATGGGGAGGGGGGAGTCCCATCCGGTGGGTGATGAATTTTGTACCTTTTGTTTGTGTCCTTGTGGTCACAGCTCACCTCAGCGGGGTTGATGTGCATTCTTCAACCTTCTCTCTTGGTGCAGCTCAAATCCACCAGGTTACTTGCTAAATTTGCTAAATTTTCATCCCTTAACTCTCCTTCTGGGCGGGAGCCTCTGTGGAACACTGGCTTCAGTCTGCCATCTTGTCTCCCATCCACCTCAGAAATTTTTAAGCCTTTGGTTAATTTTCAGAGTCTGGAAAAAGCTTAATTTGGCAATTTTTGCCAGTATTCTTGTTGTTTTTACATAGAAGTAAATTTTATGACATTCTTACTTCACCATTTTGTAAGCGGCCCAATGCAGTGGTTTAAACTTTGATTTGTTTTAGGTATTTTCAAATAGAAACATGAACACACACACATACACATTCTTAATTGCTCTGCTTGAAACAGGAAAACTAATAGCTTGTTCTTCTTATTCCTCATGTGGTAACTCCTTAGATGAACAATAATCCTCATGTTATACCACAATTTGATGTCCTTTAGCTTCTAGTATGACATGGAAGAAGCTTGAAAATGAGAAAACTAAAAATTGACTCTTCTTAGATTTTTATAAAACTGACATCATAGGGTCAATCAATGTGTTGGATAATGGAAATTCACAAAGGCAGATAGAATCACAACTTACCGAATAAGAAATTTCCACTAGAAGCAGTACTAAGACAGAAAATCTTAAACTGTCATTATGTTACTGGAGGTTCAATATGGATAAGTTTGAGAGTTAAAGATCTGCAGGGTCAGCCTTTGTGAGAAAGCATCCTTTTGTGAGTTCTATTGGCATGAACCCTATCAAGTATATAATTCTTACAATGAGGATCTCAGAAAATTCCACTTGTGCTTCTGGCAGAGAGAAAGGGAAAGTAGCCATTTAAAAATACTCCTAGAGAATTTTGTTCTTGGCAACAAAGGCAGCCCTCAAAGAAAACTATTTTAATTGAGTTTAACTAACTGGCATTTCATAAGAAGCTAATCAAACTGGAGGAAAATAAATAACCTACCTAAGCCCAGGCTAGACACCATATCTCACCTAAGAGAGGAGGCAATAATTAAGAATTAATTTTAAAGGACAAATACTAGTGACATGGGTGCACTAAAACCTGAGACTGTTATGATGTAAATGTTTGTGTTTCCTCCAAATTCATATGTTGAAGCCCAACATTCCAGGTGATAATGACATTAAGAGGTAAGACTTTGGGGAGGTAATTAATTCAAAAAGACTCTGCACACATGGATGGGAGTAATGCTGTCATAAAAGAGGCTAGAGGGAGCTTGTACATCCCTTCTGCTACATGAGAACACAGCTGGAGGTCACCACTTATGAAGAATGGACCCTCACCAGATACTGAAGCTGCCAGCAAGTTGATCTTGGACTCTCCAGCCTCCAGAACTATAAGCAATAAATTTATGTTGTTTATAAATGACTGAGTCTAAGCTATTTTTGGTATAGTGGCTCAGACAAACTAAGAGACATAATCTTAAGATTATACAAAATTTTTCATTTACCCATATTTTATTACATATGTAGCAACATTAATTAGGTTGCTACATATTAACAGGGAATTACAACTGAAAGAACAGCATGTCTCAGACCTTATTTTAAAAGTTTGTAGGGAAATCCGAAGATAATAAGAGGCACAAAAACAAGAGCAGAAGAGGAAATTTTATCCTCTGACACTTACAGCTCCAGGAAACAATTAATACAGTGTAACCTTTATCAAGAAAAATATGAAAGGTCACACTTAAGACTTATTTACCTCAGTTCCATTAAACACAGCATTCAACCTACAGTACAAGACATACTTTCAACAAAAAAATATAAAAAAAAACAAAATATGCAGATGAAGAGAGAGGCAATGAAGCAAAACCTACTCAAATGAGGCAGAGCTGTTGAAATACTCAAAAAGAGAATTTAAAACCATAACTATTATTAATATGCTAAAGGCTTTAAATGAAAAAAAAAAAGAGAGAGACAGCATGAAATAATACATGGGTAATGTTAGGAAGAGAGATGGACACTCTAAAAGAGAACCATAAGGAAATGTTAGAATTCAAAAACACTATAACAGAAATGAATAACGTTTTTATGGGCTTATTAATAGGCTAAACATAGACAAGGAAAAACTGGTGAGCTTGAAGAATGATGATAAAAATTTCCAAAATGGAAATGCAAAGAGAAAAAAAATGACTAAGACAGAACAAATTATCCAAGTACCACGGGACAAGTGCAAAATGTAATGTATGCATAATGAAATACAAGAAGGGGAGAGAGAGAACCAGAAGAATTATTTGAAACAACAAGAATTTAAAAAATTCTCCAAATTAATGGTTAACACCAAACCAAAGATCCAGGAAGTTCATAGAACAAGCATAATAAATACTCTAAATCTACATCTAGGCATTAATGTACACAGCTATGATTTAATTAAAAAAATGGAACTACTAAAAAAACTACATCTAGATAGATAATATTCAATATGAAGAAAATTAAAGACAAGAAAACATCTTGAAAGAAGCCAGCGGGGGCTACAATAATCATCTAACCTAGAGCGGAGAAAGGATAAAAGTTACATTGGACTTTTTTTTAGAAACCATGCAAGCCAGAAGAGAGGGCAGTAAAATATTTTAAAGTGTTGAGTTAAAAAAATCACCAATTTAGAACTCTTTATCCAGAAAAATTATCCTCGAAAAGTTAAGGGAAATAAAGTCTTTCTCAAACAAACAAAATTGAAGGAATTTATTTCCAGTATAACTACATTACAAGAAATGTGAAAATAAATCCTTTGGAAAGAAGGAAGATGATAAAGATTAAAAACTTAGATCTACATAAAAAAGGAAGCTTGGAAGGCTGAGGCAAGAGAATTGCTTGAGCCCAAGAGCTATGATGCCACGGCACTCTACCAAGGGTGACATAGTGAGACTCTGTCTCAAAAAAAAAAAAAAAAAAGGAAAAGCATTACAAAAAGAATAAAGATAAAATAATAATATTATTTTATTTAGTAGATAAGTTTGTTCAAAATAATTTATACCAATAAATGATTCAGTACTTATCATTTATGAAATGTGAAAGGAAGGATGGCAATGTTGCAAGTACAAGTTGGATCTATCAGGTGTAGAACACAAATGTCTTAATGCTATAATTGGGTAAATGAGGTGAAAGCTATGTTGATTAGTAGGATGTAAGTACTCCAATTTGTACAAATAATCAACACATTGAATTCCATAATGGCATAAATGTATTTATGATCTATGTACAAATGACTTAATTTAAAAAATTGAAAAAAAAGTAATTAAATTCACTATTAAGAAAAAAAAAAGAATAGGAGGAAGGAATCAAAACTACTCTATTATATGTAGCATAGTATTTGAGTTACCTCTGAAGTGGTATTTTGTAATTTAAAAGAGAAAATAGCTCAGTTTTAAAATTCATATTGCAAACGCAAAGGAAACTACTAATTTTTTTTTTTTTTTTTTTTTTTTTTTTGGGTTTTTTTTTGGGGGGGGGTTTGTGCCTGCCACCTCTGGCATATAGGGCCAGCACCCTACTCCTTTGAACCACAAGCACCACCCCTAAAATATTTTTTTAAACTAGCATGATCCATATGCTAAGAGATAAGAAAAAACAGAATCATATAAAATGCTCAATAAAGCCAGGGAAGGCAGAAAAAAGAGTGGAAGACAAAAATTAAAAAGGAGATAAGTAACCCACAGGAAACAATAACAAATATGACAGATATCAATAGAAATATATCAATAATTACTTCAATCATCAATTGTCTAAATAAGCTAATTAAAAGACAAAGACATCAGTATGGATACAAAGAAAAAAAAGATCCATACCGGGTGTGCTCACTCATGCCTGTAATTCTAGGCTTCTGGGAAGCCAGGGCAGTAGCAACACTTGAGGATAGGAGTTTGAAACCAGACTGAGCAAAAGCAAGAGCCCTTCTCTACAAAAATAGAAAATAATTAACTGGGGGTGGTGACACATACCTGTGGATCCACCTACTAGGGAGACTGAGGCAGGAGGATGACTTGAGCCTAAGAGTTTGAGGTTTAAGTTTTCTGTGAGCTGTGATGATGTCATTGCATGCACTTTGTCAGGGGTGAAGAGCAAGACTGTTTCAAAAACAACAAGCAAATAAACAAGCAAAAACATCCAACTATGTGTTATGTACAGAAACCCACAGATAGATTAAAAGTGAAATGATGGAGAAGCATATACCATGCCAATACTAATCAAAATAGCAGGAGTAGCTAAATTAATTTCAGAAAAAATCCAATTAAAGAGCAATAAAATTATCAGACATAGGGAAGGGCAGTATATAATGATAAAATGGTCAATTTTCCAAGAAGACCTAAGAATACTTAACATGTACACATATGCCCCTAACAAAAGAGTGTCAAAATATGTAGGCAGAGGTTGATAGAACTTTAAGGAGAAATTGATGAATCCACTATTATAGTTGGAGACTTCAACACACGTCTATCAGTAGTTGACCTATCCAGCTGGCAGAAAGTCAATAATAACATAGTTGAACTGAATGATGCAATCAATCAACTGGATATAACTAAAACCTAAAGAAAACTTCACCTAAGAGCAAAAAAAATTCAAATTCTTAAGCTCACAAGAAATATTCACCAAATTAGATACCATTTTGAGACATGAAATGTACCTTAACAAGTATAAAAGAACAGAAATTTTACAATGGATGTTCTCAACCACAATGAAATTAAACTGGAAATAAATAACAGAAAAATAGCTAGAAAACTCCTAAAATACATGATGATCAAATAACATATTTCTAAATAAAATAGGTCAAAGAGTCACAAGAGGAATATTAAAATATTTCAAATTAAATGTAAATAAACATACGTTATAAAAATATGTGAGATGCAGCAAAAGCAGTGTTTGAAAGGATATATATACCATTAAATCTATGCAATAGAAAAGAAGAAAGATCTAAAATCAACAATCAAAAAAAAATCTAAATTAAATACAAATTAAGCAAAAGAAAAGAAACAACATACAGAAATTAGTCCATAATATCAAGCAGGAAGGAATCTTCCCTAACTCATTTCACCAAACCAGTATCACTTTGATACCAAAGCCAGGAAAGTACACAACAAGAAAAGAAAAGAACAGACCAATATCCCTTGTGAATATGGATGCAAAAATCCTCAACAAAATACTAGCAAACTGAATTCAAAAGCACATCAAAAAAATAACTCAACATGATCAAGTGGATTTCATCCCAGGAATGCAAGAGTGGTTAAACATTTACAAATAAATGTGATTCACAACATAAACAGAAGCTTTCTATAAAATCTAGCAACTTTCAGTGATAAACACCTTCAACAACTAAGAAAAAAAAACACTATACCTTAAAATTATCAAAACAATATGTCATAGCCACAGCCAACATCATACTGACTGTGAAATTTTAAAAAATGTCCATCATGCGCTAATCATTAGGAAAGTGCAAATTAAAACCACCATGAGATTCATCTCACCATGTCAGAGTGGCCATTATTTAAAAGTCAAAAGCAACAGATGTGGGCATGAATGCCGAGAAAAAGGAATGTTTATACATTGCTGGTGGGACTGCAAGCTAGTAAAATCGTCATGGAAAACAGTATGGAGATTCCTCAAAGAGCTAAAAGTTGACCTAGCATTTTATCCAGCAATCCCATAGAAGACAAAGGAATGGACGACAAACAAATGAAACAAGTGATCATTGTTCCTAATCATCAGAAATGCAAATCAAGAGCACCTTGAGATATCACCTAACACCAGTGAGAAGAGCCCATATCACAAGATCTAAAAACTGCAGATGCTGGCATGGGTGTAGAGAGAGAGGTATACTTATGCTTTGCTGGTGGGATAACAAATTAGTGCAGCCTTTTTGGAAATAAGTAGGGATGATCCTCAAAGAGCTAAAAGTAGACCTTCCATTTGGTCCCACATTCCCATTATGAGGTATCTACCCAGAAGAAAAAAAACGCATTTATCATAAGGATATTTGTACTCAAATGTTTATAGCACCTTAGTTCACAATTGCAAAGATGTGGAAACAGCACAAGTGCCCATCAACCCATGAATGGATCAATAAACTGTGGTATATGTATACAATGGAATATTATTTGAGCATAAAAAGATGGAGACTTTACATCTTTTATATGTCCCTGGGTGGATTTGGAGAACATTCTCCTAAGTAAAGTATCTCAAGAATGGAAGAAGAAGAAACCCATGTACTTAGTACTAATCTGAAAATTGTAGATCAACAACAGACCCACATGAGAGAAAAACACAATTAAATTAAAGAAGCAGGGGCCGGTAATTACCTACCTATCAGGTACAATGTAGGGGTATATGGCACACTTTCTGGTTGAAGGACTCAACTACAACTCAGAATTTGGACTTACAATCACAAATAATGTAACCCAATAGTATGTACCCTCATATTAACATAAGATTTAAAAAACAGCCTAAGGAACTAGGCCTACTGTACTGATAATAAATGTGGTGCCTGTCTGGTCTATGAAAATTAGATTAACTTAAGGAAGTGGTCAAGGAAATCTAAATAAATAGACATATTCTATGTACATGGGTAGGATATCTCAATATTGCTAAGATTTCAATTCTTTCCAACTTAATCTCGAGATTCACTGTTATCCCAATCAAAATCCCAGAAGTTATTTTTATGTATCAACAAATTGATTCTAAATTTATATGGAAAGACAAATGACCCATAATATTCAAGACCATATTGAAGGAGAAAAAGTCAAAGGACTGACATTACCCAACTTCAAAACTTAATAAAAAGCCACAGTAGCAAAGACCATATAATATTGTCAAAGAAATTGAAAATTAATCAATGGAATAGAATAAAGGAACCTCACATAAATATAATATACAACTAATCATTTGCATAGGAGCAATGGCAATTCAATGGAGAAAAGATAACTGGTATTACAAATGATGCTGGAATAAGGGGACAAAAACATACAAAAATAATGAATCTAGACAGATTCATGTTCAGATTCTTACATGTTTCATCAAAATTAACTCAAAATGGATTATAGACCTAAATGTAATATGCAAAACTATAAAACTCCTAGGATGTAACAAAGGGGAATATTTAGATGGCCTTGGGAATAATAATAACTTTTTAGATAAAGTAGCACAAACATGATCAATGAAAGAAAATATGGATAAGCTGGAACTCATCACAATTTAAAACTTCTGCTATGTGAAACATGCCATTATGATAATGAAAATACAAGCCAGAGACTGGGGAAGAATATTTGCAAAACACATCGAGTAAAGTATCAGTATCCTAAATATACAAAGACATCTTAAAACTCAGCAATAAGTAGACAATCAATGAAATTTTTATTTTTTTATTTATTTTTTTTATTATAAATCATAGCTGTGTACATTAATGTGATCATGGGGCACCATACACTTGGTTCATAGATTGTTTGACACATTTTCATCACACTGGTTAACATAGCCTAAAAAGGGCAAAAGATCTGAGCAAATACCTCACTTAAGAAGATATACAGCACAAGAAACAAACTCAAAATTAAACAAACAAATTAATTAACTAAAAAGCTTCTGCAAAACAAAGAAAACAGTAGAGTGAAGAGGCAACTCACAAATTGGGAGAAAATATTTTCAAGCCACATAGCTGATGAATGACTAATACTCAAAATATATAAGAAAACAAATTATACAAGTATAAATGGCCAAGAAACACATGAAAAAAATGCTCAATGTCACTCACTAACCATCAGGGAAATGCAAATCAAAATCTCAATAAGATATCACCTTCCTCCTTTTCTTAAAAAGTCCAAAAATAAAAAATAAAAAAAATAATAAAAAAAAAAAATAAAATATAATAAAATAAAAATAAAATAAAAAAGTCCAAAAACATCACTTGGTGCATGTAACTCAGCGGGTAGGGCACCAGCCACATAGACCAGAGCTGGCAGGTTCAAATCCAGCCCTGGTCTGCCAAACAATGACAACTACAACCAAAAAACAGCCGGGCATTGTGGCGGGTGCCTATAGTCCCAGCTACTTGGGAGGCTGAGGGAAGAGAATCTCTTAAGCCCAAGAGTTTGAGGTTGCTGTGAGCTGTGATACTACAGCACTCTACTGAGGGTGACATAGTGAGAGCCTGACTCAAAAAAAAAAAAAAAAGAAAGTCCAAAAACAACAGATGCTGGCATGGAAGAACAGAGATAGGAATAGTTATGCATTGTTGGTAGGACTGCAAATTAGTATAACCTCTGTAGAAAAAAATATAGCCATTTCTCAAAGAATGAAAAATAGACCTACCATTCCATCCAGCAATCCCATTACTGGGTTTGGGTAGCTACCCAAAAGAAGTGAAGTAATTTTTTCAAAAAGACACCTGAACTCAATAGTTTATTTCAATCCCACAAAGGCATAAATGTATTCATGATCTATGTATATATGACTTAATAAAAGGAAAAAAAGAAATACACAAATAAAAAGGAGTTTATTTCAATATATCCCTTAATATTTTGAAATAAAAAATGAAATAAGCAAAGGACCAAAATAAGCATTTCTCTACATAAGGCATACACATTGCCAACTAACATTTGAAAACCTGCTCATCATCAGTAATCATTAGGAAAATGCAAATTGATACTACAATAGTAATCACCTCATACCTGTTAGAATGGCTGTTACCAAAAGGACAAAAGACAACAAGTCTTGGTGAGGGTGTAGAGAAAATGGAACAGTAGCATATTGTTGGTGGGAATGTAAACTAGTACAGCCATTATGAAAAACATACAGATGTTATTCAAACATTTAAAAATATAACTACTATATGATCCAGCAATCTCACTTCTTAGTACATATCAAAGAAAAATAAATCAATATGTTGAACAGATATCTGCACCTCCATATTTCATGCATCACTATTTACAATAGCCAAGATATGGAATCAACCTACGTGTCCATCATCAGATGAATGGATACAGAAAATAGGGTATATATACATAATGAAATGTTATACAGCCTTCAAAAAAGAAGGAAATCCTGGCGTTTTTGACATCATGGATGAATATGGAGAACATCGTGTTACCTTAAATAAACTAGGCACAGAATGACAAATACCACATAATCTCACTTAAGTGTGGAATCTAAGAAACTTTGACTCAGGGAAGCAGAGAGTAGAATTGTGGTTACCAGAAGCTACAGAAGGGGGATAGATGGGCAAAGGAGAGATGTTGATCAAAGCTACAAAGTTCAGTTAGACAAAAGGAATAAGCTTTAGGGATCTATTGCACAGAATGGTGAAAGCTGTAAAAAGGCATTGTATATTTAAAAATTGCTAAAAGAACTTTTAAGCATTTCTGTCACAAAAAAGGCAAGTATATGAGGTAATGGATTTGTTAATTACCATGATTTAATCATTCCACAATGTGAATATATATTAAAACATCACATTGTGGTCCATAAAAATATAAAATACTATTTTTATTATTTGGCAATTAAAAATAAAATAGATTAATTTTAAAATAAAAATAAAAAAAGAAGATATACACATGGAAAATAAGCATATGAAAATATACTCAACATCATATGTCACCAGAGAATTGCAAAGTAAAACACCAATGAGATACTACTGCACAGCTATTAGAGTGGCTAAAATTTATAACACTGAAAATCCAAATATTCGTGAGAATGTGGAACAACATAAACTTCCATTCACTGTTGGTGATAATATAAAAGGGTACAGTCACCTTGGATAACAGTTTGGCAATTTTTTATAAAATTAAACATATTATTACCATATGATTTAGCAATTGCACTTAGTATTTATTTACCCAAATGAGTTGAAAACTTATGTTCATTCACAAACCTGCACACAGTTCTTTAAAGAGTCTTTATTTACAAATGCCAAAACTTTAAGGCAATCGAAATGCCTTTCCATATCAATAGGTGAGATAATAAACAAACTAGTACATCCACATATTGCCAAATCAGAGAAGTCAACCTGACAAGGCTATGTACTTTTGTAATGCCAAACATACCACGTTTTTGGAAGGGGAAAAGGATGGACACAATAAAAAGATCAGTGGTTGCCAGAATTTGAAGGTGAGGGAGAGGGAGATAAAATAGATGAAGTACAGGGAATGTTTATGGTAATGAAACTTCTGCATGATACCATAATTGTGGAGACATATCATCAAACATTTTTCAAGGTCCACAGAATGTACAACACTAAGAATAAACTCTAATGTTAATTATGGACTTTATTTAATAATAATGCATCCATATTTATTTAATCAATTTGTAACAAGTGTGCCATACCGATGCAAGATGTTAATAAGATACTGTGTGTGAGGTGAGGAAATATTAATATATGAGAACTCTGTACCTTTTGCTCAATTTTTTAGTAAACCTAAAACTCTTCTTTAAAGTAGTCTATTAATTTAAAGAAACACGATTTGAAAGCTACATTCATAGAACACATCTGTAGCTATTTTAGTGTAGAAAATTTACAAAGCAAGTGTTACTAATTACACAGGACAATAATAAAAACCTCAACAAAGCAACTATAGAACATCCAGTTTAAAGCAAAAACAAAACAATGTAATTTCCTGGTGAATTTAGCATTTTCTCTCTCTCCTCTTTCCCTCTTTCTCTGATAGATGATATAGATATATGTTGCATATATAATAGATATTATACATATATGTGAACATTTACATACACACACATTTTTCCCCAATATAACTAAATACATGGTCAGGCTACATAACACTGTTAGTCATAAGCCACTTAAATGTTGGAGGACTTCTACTAAAAATAATGATTTGGGTTTGGGGATAGCTGATCTGAAGTCATTATCACTGACAGTAATTACATAACAGTGTCAGTGTCTGTTGAAACCACTCTTAGCTTTCTGCCATAAAACTAAATCATTTGCATATAGAAGGATGTTTATCTTTCTCTTTTTTTATGACATGCTTCACAAATTCAAATTACCCAAAGTGGAATCCAGTCATTAAGACATAATTTAAAGGAAAATGTGGCCAAAACACATGCCGCTTTACTCTGTTCAAAATTGTTATATGTGTATATCTGTCAAAAAATGTTTTTTACTGACTCCCTACTTTCTCAGTAGTACTACAATAAAAGTTCTATATAAGAATCACTAGCCAGGGTTCCATACTATTTTCTTATACTTCATATCATACCATTTCCTTTCATCCATAAAATACCAAATAATGATCAAAAAAAGACACAGATGATCCTGTATTTTTCCTAGTGGATAATCCCACAGATGATAGGAATATAAAATTTCTCACCCATATATTTGTGTTGAGACCATACATGCTCATCTTGTGAAACATTTGCTTGAAAATCCAAAATTTGCATTGTTTCAAGCAGGAAATTGGCATACATTATTGTTGGATTGTTAATAAGATCTATCATTGGGGGGAGTAATGAAGCTTGCCTTTTAAAATAACTTAATAGTCTGTATTTTAAGTTCAAAAAATGAGACTCTAGGGTACAATTATAAGGGAAAACAAATTCTAAGTATTTGAGACCATTATTCAGGGTAATATTTAAGTAGTTTGGAGTTAAGAATCTTCATTAGATGCTTTATTTAATTGGAACCATAAAATCTTTGGTAGAACATTAAAGAGTCTTACTGATATGGTGTAAATTAAAAGGATGGAAAAATCTAAAATCAAGACAAAGTGTGTAGCCATACATTAAAGCAAACTGAATGGGTTGTGTGGACTCTCTGTCCTCACTTTTTGAACCAAAAGCCCTAAAATTCAATGTGCAGACAACCAGCATTCTTGAGGTGATGAGAACTTATGCAGGATTCTGTCCAGTAACCATTGTACCTTTTGGTTTCTTCAACTATAGATAATAGGACGCATGATGGAAATGATTGTGTTGTAAATGACAGGTTCTACCTTGTCCAGGTTCAGCTGTAAGGGGAATTAAGTCTTAAATATGTAAGTGTTCCTTTAAAAAATTGTGGCAGCTGCAAATCATAATGAGCAGGTAGAGGAGTTTTTGTACTTTTCTTTAGCTGAATAAATCCTTAGGCTGACTACAATTATGAAAATAATGGAGACCAGGACTGTGATCAAGAGGCTGATCTGGAGACCAGAAATTCACAAATTTGCAAGATAAAGATAAAAGTAACAGAATGTCAGAGAATAAGCTGTTCACTACATTGGACCTATAGAAGAGATAAAACACAGCCCTTGATGCTATTGAAATACATAGTTTCACATTGTAATGAGTAGTCAGAAGTGAAATAAAAAGCTTAGCTAATATAAGTCCTGGATAGAGAATGAGTTACCAATTACAACACAGCAACAGTAGGTCTTGCAGGCCAAGAACTAAAATTCTGCAGTAATAAAGAAAAGGAAGAAATGGAGTTTTGACACACACCAAAGCAATAAGCAATCCTTAAGCAGAAACAGCATTTCTACTGTTCTCCTTAGGAAAATTATTGAGGAATAATGGGAGTTTAGCAAGAATAGGGAGGCAAAAAAAACAGGTATATGGTAAGGTGTGGTTTATGACTGATACCATTAAGAACAACCAAGCTCATAAAATGCATGTAGAAAAAGATAAATAAGAGTTTCTTTTTCTTGGGCATGTCAAAAATTCCCAAAAATATGAAATCACCTAATTTCTTTACCTGCTCCTATCAAAGCAGGATGTTCTGTCAGTACAAACACAATGTGATTCTTATTCTCAGCGATAACAAGATGAAAATGTTGGCACTCAAATTGGCCAGGTGAATTGGCCTATTTTCTTGACCTCTGAAGTACATCTGTGACTAAACAATCTGTTAATCCATAGTTGTCTCATCTACAGCATAAAGTTGAAAAGTTGTGGTAAAAATTAAATGGGATGATATATGCAATGTTCTTCAAATATTGCCTGGCACATAATAGGTTCCCAATAAATAATTCCTATGAAAAACAAATATCAGCATCACTTTATTATCATGGTGTCCTTAATTTAATATCTTACTGCCACTGAATCTTACACCTAAATATAGTTAAAAGGAAAAAAAAAAAAAAAAAGCACAGAAGCACTCACTGAGCAAGCCTGGACCCTATACAAAAGGGAACAATCTGCTTTGACTTCAGAGAGATTTCAGATAAAGACACTGTCACAGTGATGCATACAGCCTTATAGAGGACTTACATCAGAAATCACCATCAAGTACAGTTTCCCCCAAAATATAGGCTACAGCAGACTGACTCTTGCAATGTCTTTATCCTGTGCTACATGGTGGAGTTGACTACCTTGTTAGTTAACTCCTTTAAGCCCCGTTACAGCTGTCTTGGTAAGAGTCAGCAATACATCTTTTGGTATACTGCAGCAAAGTACGATGGATAACTTAAATAAATGCATTCAGAAACTAGGAGACAATGAAGGAATAGTTCCCTAAAGAACTAATAAGAAATAGCTAATCCTAGCAGTTACCTTATCTACTATGTTTATTCCATACCACTGGCTGTTTACATCAGTAGCTGATTTATCAAACAAATAATTTGATAAATGTTTGCTACTAGTGAAAGTGTCTCTTTGTGGGACTATAACAGGTCAACTCCCCTGTTTATGCATTTGCCTTTATTGTGCATTAATTGAATATCTATTTATGTAAAGCACCTGGCTAGGCATTGTAGCAGATTATAGAAAGAACAAAACACTGTTCCTACCTTCAAGGACCTGAGAATTAATCAGGGGAGGGAAGACACGAAAGCAAAGCTCACGGGGCAGAGTAGAGAGTGATGTTCTAATAATGCTACAAAAGCACATGGTGAGTGGTGAGAAAGAACAAAAGAGGGGTTTAGAAGGCCTTGTAGGCAGTTAATGTTTGCATTTCTGATTATTTGAGTGGGGTACTTTACACATAAACAAAAACATAGTAGTGACAAATTATGGGACTTATTTGGAAAGAAAAGAAATAATCTGGTAAGGTTTAAAGATCAGGTAGAAAGAGCCTTTAGTGACATGTCAAAACCTGTTTTTATAAACATCACAGAGGGTCTTGAATATCATCCTAAAGGAATTAGGCATCTTTGGTAGGTAACAAGTACCCAGAGAAGATTTTTGAGCAGAAAATGACACAGAGGTGTGCTTTAGAAAAGCCTGCGTAGTAATGAGTAGAATGGATTTGAAGCCAGACAGTCTGGAGGTCTTCCCCATAAAAAAACCTCCCCAAAATAAAACCTAAATGATATGGCTACTTCAATAGTTTTATGAAAGCTTACTAGACTGCGAACAAGATGATCAGAAGTGGGACGAGAAAGGAGATGACAAATTCAAGAAATGTTGAAGATGTATAATTGGCAGGCCTCAGTGACGGATGAGATGTGAGGAACATGAGAGATGGAGATGACAAATATGAGTGACGCATTCAGCCAGGCTGACTTGAAAGATTGTAATGTTATTATCAGAGACTAGGAACACGAAAAGCAAAAAGGTATGGGAGGTGTTGATGATGTGTCTGATTTTTAAAAGCTGCTCTGGACAGGAGCACTTGTCAAATTTTAAGGTACATGCGAATCACTCCAGGATTTTGCTAAAATGAAGATTGATTCAGTAGGTGAAAAGTGGGGCCTGAGAGTCTACATTTATAATAAGCTTACAAGAAAAGTCAATATCATTGGCCCTCAGACCACACTTTAAAACAGCAAGGCTGCAGAGGATGTGAAGTGCAGTAGTCAGGGAGAATTTTGGTAGAATAAGGTTGGCCTGCATAGTAGCCATATTAATAACAAAGTTTGAGGACAATATTAATTTAAAATAAGTAAAAACAACATGACTTGGGTCAAATATATATGTTAATTAGTGCATTTATTTTTTAAAGTACTTTTGATTTTTTCTGCTTATGCAAAATATCCATATAGACATGCATACTCATTCTTCAGATTCACATAACATTTTTGCTGATTATATTAGTATACTTTTCCTAAATAGAAATCCTTAATAAACATCTAAGTGTCTACATGAAGACCAATATCTAAATTGACAAATTAAGATGGAGAACTGGGAATTGAATACTCTTTCAAAAATGTCATTTTTACGCTAAAGACACATACAATTGATTCCATGATTACTCTTTCTCCTCCCCAATCACCTCCAACTGCATGATAAATTTAAACAAGTGGATAAATAACTCTTTCTCCTTATAATTCTCAGACAGAAATGTGAGCTACCTCTAAATGGTACCTTATCACTAGTCCTTCAGTGAATGTTTCTGTCAGATACACTATTTAGCAAGAAGTAATACAAATGAAATATTTCGCTAACTTTGCATATTCTCTGTTGAGTGTGTCCAATTTCTCAGGGATATTGTGGATTTTCTTTTAACCAAGAAGTTGATTTCTCTGCTTTCCAAAAAAAAGGAAATCAAAACAGCTGAAATGCCAGCTGCGGAAATGTCTCTTTCATTAGCATCTGACATCTCTATTGTATGCTGACTTTCATAAGAAGCATCAAATCTTCCCCGTTAGATCACCTGGGAAGCTGTGATGTTAACTGCCAAAGACCTGCATGACAAAAAAAGCTGAAACCAAAGGGCAAGAAGAGGCTCCATGTGGATAAGCAAGCAGGGACAGTGTGAGCCCCATCCCTCACTTGTATTGTGAATTTGCAAGAGAAAATACAGAGCCTTGCAGGTAGCATTTCCCTTGGCCTTTCATTTTCAGGAGGCTCCCTGCAAATTCTCAGCAGAGGAAATGGCAGGAGTGATGAGCCAATTTCCAAAGCACTTTCCAACAACCTTCAGATTTCCTGCATTCACATTGCACTTAAAAATATCAGTCAACTTACAAGTCCTTTTAGGAGCCTTCCAAAGGGGTCACCTTCTAGAGAAATAATTTGAGACAGACTGAGAAAACAGCAGGCACTAGATAAATGCTTCCGTGAATGAGTGAGAGAAATGAATGGATATATGAAGGAGTGAATGAAAAGCCTACTAACTTGAGTCTGTAAATGAATAGAAAAGTATATTTCCTAAGAGAATTATTTCATCTCAATTTAGAAATACTAATTTCTGGCCTTAGAGAGTGCATATAATGTATTTTCTCTCTTAGTTGAATCACATTTTTAAAGGTGGGTTTTTTTCAGACAAAGTCCATTGTAAGAAAAAGAAAAAAAAAATACTAAGAACTTTTTCATATCCTCTGCCTGAGACCTAGAACCTCTTTGGCTCAATTTCTTACAGTGTGGCAAGAACTTCAACAGTTTCAGCTGCATTAAACTTGGTCTCAGCCCCTTAAAACCCATAAACCTTAGGGCAACTTGGGAGGGACCCAGAACAGGAAAGGGAGGAAGTTCTCTTCTGCTATCCAAACCCATTTCCCATGCTCAGTATGCCCCTATAAAAAGTCATTTGATTTCCTTTTTTTGTTTTTGCCTTTCAAAGGGGAACTTTAGAGGGAGCCAGAATAGGAAAGAGAATAAGTTCTCCTCTGCTATCCAAACCCATTTCCCTGGTTGGTATGCGTATATAAAAAGATGATTGATTTCCTTTTTTGTTTGTTTCACCTTTTAAAGGTGAACTTTACTTTTTATTGTATAATTTAAAATGTACAACATGAATTTTGGATAAACATACATAATTAAATGATTATAAAAGTCAAACAAGCTTCCATAATTGTCTTTTTGTTCTGTGCTAAGTTCACCTAAAATCTACTATCTTAGCAAATTTTTGGTATATAATATAGTATTACTAAGTATACATCTCATGCTGTACATTAGATCCCTAAACTTAACCATCTTGCCTAACTGCAAATTTGAGCCCTCTCACCCTGTATTTTTCTATTCCCCATGCCTTTCAGATGCAGATAATCACAATTCTACACTCAATCTTCATTTATTCAACTTTTTGTTTGTAAAAATTCCTCGTGTCAATTCTTTTCTTCACTATGTGATGGGCATGATGTTTCAATAAATTATTCTGTGATGTGTAAAATTTCTGAATTTATGAGCCTTAATTTTTTGAAAGGAAATGAGGAGGTTCATAAATGACTTTGAAAGTCTTCATTTGAATAATTTTTAATTATCTTCACAAACTATTTTAAGACTGAAAATAAACATTATCTATAATTAAATTTTTATTCACAATTTTTGAAAGAAATAAATTATTATGTCTTCAAACATGACATTGTTGAAAACAGATTCATGTTAACAACTGAGACAATGGCATTACAGCCAACCCCATAAAAAATCATTACTGTAAAAAACATAAGATGAATGATTCCATTAAAAACTTATAGAAATATGTCAAATCTAAACTTATTATATGTTAAATACCTGAATGCAGGTCATTCTATAACACTTGTGAAATAAGACTTCCCAAGTAAAGGGACATCAAAAATACTGAAGTTTCATTATAAACGTGGATACCTCCTCCCATACATGGAACATGAACTAAAAAGAAGGATAAAGGCAGCTTCCACTCACATAATAAAGAAGAATAGGATAGACATTTTAGCTTAAAGAGCATCCCTGCATTACTTTAGCATATTTCCAAAACAAATGCCGTATCCACAGGAGAAAATAAAGTCCCCACAGAGAGGTCATTGGAAGAGGGGGCCAAGCCAAGGGAATACAAATATTCGTTATTGGTCCCAGGGAACATTCTGGCTCTGGGTGGGTGGTCTGAGGATTGTTCATGTTCAGTTCAGTACCCATTTACCTCTGACATACTCCCTACTAACTCAGCCTCCACCTCTCTCTGTAGCAAAAACCTGCTCTTGGGAGAAAACCTCTAGATTATACGAATTATGGTATACTGTAAAGACCCATCCAGCTCCATGGGTCTCCTGGGGATTCCTGGGGGTAGGAAGGAGTGAGGTGGGGACAGAAGAGGTGGTACTGGAGATCTCATCAGTGACTTCAGTTAAAGGACTCTGGTACTGCTGTGAAAGGATGAAGCAGGATGTCTCTCCTCTCTTCCAACATATTAGTGGGGCTGTGCCTGGTGATAGCTGCTCTTACCAAAAAAAAAAAAAAAAAAGCCCTATTGTAAACAACTTTCTTGCTATGCTAACAAAAGCTAACTAAGTGACACAGTGGACAAGGCAAGGATGCTGCTCCTGGCTCAGTCTTCTCTTTTCAGCAAAGATGACTTGCCACATCAAGTTGCCTTCCCAGATACAAAGCATCAGAGGATTAGCTATTAAAAGAAAGACATTTTCTTTCTCATTACAGCCTGCAATGTAAAATGTCCAGAGATGCAAGGAGTCCTGTTTTCACCAATAAAGTAGAAATCATTTCTGGCGGCTTTGGGGAGAAAACGCAATTATTTTTCTTCCTGTCACAGTGTTTCCACACTCACCTAGAGATGAGAACACCCTATTAAAATGGACACATCTTCTTTTGAATAATGCCATTGAATGATCTTCTCTGACCTGGGGGTTGGAGGGGGTGGGAGTCTGGTGCCTGAGTCCTCACCCCTTGAGATCCAGGGTCATCCAGGGCAGAGGTAATTAGCAATGCTGAGTCACTGTCACTGCATGCTAGTAGCAGGAAGAAGACACTTTTCAGACAAGAAAGGCAACAGTTCAGTAAGAGCCCACCCATTTTGCTAATGGCCAGAGCTCACTTCACCACACTGCTACAGACATTTTGGGCTGTTGTATTCCTGGAGAAGTTCAGCCCTCCCAGCCCCCATGAAACCTCACAGTTTGGATCTGCTGAGCCACAAACCTTTCCCAGCTCGTCTGCTGCCACAGAGAAGGGAAGGCACCTGTAGCTCCACCTACATTGATTCTGAGCTCCTTGGCTGTGGGCAGATCTCACAGTCCACTTGGCTGTTAAGCAAATTTGTCTGGGGTGGCAATTTGCTTCCCTGCATGATCCACTAGACTTTGTTCTGGCCATTGTGGTGGTCAGTCTCAGCCCTAGGACCAGGCCCTCTTCCTCTTTCCTCTGTTCCAAGCCAGTGAGATTGTGTCAATATCTCAGTGCGATCTTATTCTTGTAAACTCAAGATCAACATTTTGAAGATGACTCACTGAGTGACACCATTTGGTATCATAAACAATCATATTAACATTATGAATAGATGAGTAAAGAAAGCCCCTCCCCCATCACACACATTGCTTCTGTGTTTTTACTTTCATGCTTTAGCTACACTTTTGTGAGAATCCACTTTTTAATATAATCACAGAAATAATGTATCCTTATTTAAATTTTTTAAATGTTACATTTTGTAATATATGTATGTTATTTTTAATGCACATAGTTACATTTTTTTCTGTTTTTGTATAAAGATCTCAACACATCTTTGGCAAGCTCAAAACATGAAGCAGAAGTTAATAGAAAATAAATGTCTTCTTACTCCTTCATTATTGCTAACTAGGTGCTCTAAGGGAGTCATTCTCTGATTTATAAAAATTATACTATGGAAAATTCTTTGAGGCATGATCAGTCTCAATTTTTAAGGCAGATTTCTTTCTTTTGTTGTTAGATCATAACTGTGTACATTACTCATTTATGGGGTACAATGCGCTGATTTTATACACAATTTGGAATGTTTACATCATGCTGGTTAACATAGCATTCACCTCACTTATTTAGCTGTTGTGTTTAGACATTTATAGTCTGCTACTAATATATTTGACATGTACCCTTGCAATATGCACAGTAGATGAAGTCCCTCGGACTACCCTCCCTCCACTTCCTCCTACCTGGGGGTTAAAGGAAAGTGTAAGGGCCACTTTCTCTCCCAAAGAAAACTAGGTGCTGTAACCTAAGTAGTTGGAACCCAGGAGGGCAGAAGACTTTGTGAAAAGATTTCTCCAACACTACTACTGCTGTTAGAATTCTGAACTTTAAGCTAATGGCATGGTAGGAAATATAAGCCCAGGTCTCAGTCATTGAGTTGAGAACCTCACCTGGGAGCTAACACAGCTCTGGGATTGTAGTATTCCTTAGCTACTAATGGTAGCAGGAGTAAATATGATGATAACTCTTTGGAGCAAATAATTCTCACAAAATAAGGTGATAAAATGAGTTCCTAATCAAATACCATTAAGTTTGATTGAGGACTAATAAGAGTAAGCAAAAGCAGTGAACATTGGATATAAATATTTAACAGTTGAAGATATTGCAATTAGTATCTTATCCAACATTTGCTGCTGTTGAGAATAGTTAGACTAACAGCAGACTTTATAATAGATATAATAAAAGGAACAGGGCATCAGATGTTGGGAGAACATAATTCTCAATTTCCAATTATATAGTCAGTACTTATTTTTTTAAATATAAAAGTAAAAAATAGGTTATTTACAGATAAACAAAAAACTACAAATGTTCACTGCTAAGAGGGCCCATAGGAGCTTTTAACAGATATATTACAAGAAGAATTATGCTAGGAGGAATATCTGGTATGCAGGAAGTAATGTTCAGTAAATAAAATGTTCACTATGTGAGCATTTATTATAAGTGATAATAAATAATAATACTTTGTGTGTTTATGAAAATAAATATGTAAAATACTGGGTAATAATAGTAAGTTGGAGAATAGCTCATCAAAGTTAAAGCACATTGTCCAGGAAAAGAATTAAGATTTTAATGTCAGATTTTGATAATGTAAATAAGCATGGGAAAATTTCAAGGTAACTAGTATATTGATGAGACTATCCTTATAATTTCCAAACAAACTGAAATAATAAAAATGAAATAAGGCAAAAAATGAATACACAATGCTATTCCCTTCCAAATCTCATGTTGAAAATTGATCCTTAACGTTGGAGATGGAGTCTAATTGGTGATGTTTGGGTCATGTGGGTAGATACCTAATGAATATCTTAATGCCCTTCAGGGGAAGAGGACTGACTGAGTTCTTGGTCTATTACTCCCCATGAGGAACTGGTTGTAAAAAGAGCTGAGTCTCTCTCTCTCTCTCCCCGCTCCCCCCTTCCTGCATCACCATGAGATCTTCAAACACACTGGTTTCCCTTTGCCACCTGCCATGAATAGAAGCAATCTGAAGCCTTTGCTAGAAATAGATACTGGTGCCATCCTTCGTGTATAACCTGCATAACTGTCCCAAATAAATCTTTTCTGTTATAAATTACCCAACCACATATAGTAACACAAGTGGACAAAATTACATAGAAATACTCAATAAACACATACACATACATAATAGTAGCAAAAGGAAATGTGAAAAGAAAAAGAAATTGAAAGTTAAAATGTGAGATTGAATACACAAGTCCAAATATATGAATAATAACAAAAAACATTAAATGGACCAAAATGATCAGCTAAAATGCAGAGATTTTGACATCAGTACAAAGGAAACAATGAAACTCATATATATATGCTATTGCAAATCACAAACCTAAAGCACACAACTATGGGGTTGAAGTTAAAATGGTAATGGTAAAAGGATATGTACCAGATACCGTACTCGAGTATATACAGTAAATGCTAACCAAAAGAGAACATATATATCTATATTGCCATATAAAAAAACAAACTTTAAGGCAAAAACTATCAATAGAGAAAGTAAAGGTTCCTAAATAATAAAAAATTATTATTTTACCAGTGCAATAAAACAATGCTGAGATTTGATAAAAACAACTTAGCTTTAAAATCCATAAAGCAAAAATTTATAGATCTACAGGAGAAATTAATAATCCTTATATTTTATTGGTGATATTTCAAAACAAATTTCCTTGATAATTGACAGGCCATTTAGACAAAAATTAATCATGAATGATTTGCAAAATGCAATTATCAAACTCTAATGGATGTAAAATGAATTCTATACCCATTAATTAGAAAATACAAATTATCCTCATATGTTCATGGAACCTTTACAAAAACGATTATACTAAACGGTAAAAGAAGTCAATTTTTTAGAGAATTGGTACCTGACAAAAGCATGATTAAATTGGACATCAATAATAAAAAGACAAATTTACATTCCCACCAGCAGTGTAAAAGTGTTCCCTTTTCTCCACATCCACGCCAACA
>CAUYPK010023139.1:0-23852 GCA_963574355.1 Loris lydekkerianus
TGCTCAGAGGTATGAGGGGGTGGGGAATTCCAGGAGCAGGTGTGATGTTTTTAGTGTCTGGAATCAAGTTCCTGGAGCCAAGGGTAACAATGCCTTACTCGTCCTTAAATGCTTTCCAGCTGTGACTATTCCTGTTAAACCGACCATGGATATTCCTGATAAGCTTAAACTCAGGTTTTTGGCTCCTGGCAAAATATTGAAGTGACTTGTATGAGTCACACAGCTAAAAGTGGCAAAGCTGGGACGTGAACTGGGTCTCCTGACTCTGATGCAGTAGTGTTCACTGCAATCTGAAATCCTGTTACAACTCTACAAGTCTGTTACAACTCTGGAGACCAGTGACAGGCCATCGTCCAGTCAGGCCACGTGGCAGTTTCCCTCAGAGGCATTATGGGAGAAATAAAGAATGCATAAATCCATCCAGGTCCTGTTCCAGAGTGTTCTTTCCATGTGTCTGAAACTTGAAGAGTTTCACCCTCAGCCCGGGTTAAATCCACCATGTGCTCCTGTCCCAACTGGCTTTGTTTTCTGTAACAGTTCTCAGACTCACACAGTTCCTTGCTGAGTGTCTTTTTCCTCTTGAGGATGAAAAATTGCACTTGTCAGGGTACTTGTAGAATGTAATTTATTTTCACACATAAATATTTGGAGCATGAATGGACATTCCTCAAAAATGTCTATAATCTTCCCCCTTGCTCAATGCTTATTAACTTGCATATTTCTCTTTTTTTAGTCCTTATTTGCATATCATCTTTGGGGTCCAGGGGAAAGAGAAAAGAGAATGAGAAGGTCTCTTCTAACTAGAGAGAGAACTTTCCTTTGTACATTTAACTTTTAATGCATAAATAATGCATGTATATAAGTAAAAAGAAACATGAAAATCACTTGTAATCTCACTATTACTATCTAGTTCTAAATTCTCTCAAACATTTTCCCTATAGATTTGTAAAAATATAAAACATTCTCTATATGTTGTATAACCTGACATTTTCCACTTAACAATGTATGGTGAACAAATTTCAACATCAAGTAATAGAGTCTCCATATTTTTAATGGCTGTATTGAATGCTATTATAAAGAATAAATAATTTATTTAATTCCTTATTGGTAGACATTTATGTTTTTCTAATTTATTTTTAGCCATGCTACAGTCCATGGTATAGTAAATTGCTTTAAAACCTAATCTGTGCACATCCATGATTATTTCTTTAGGATAAATTCTTAGAAATGGAACAACTTGATCAAAAGGACATGCTTATTTTAAACTTTTTAAAAACACACTGCCAAATTGCTCCCAGAGGTTTCAGAAATGAATATTCCCTCTAGGAATGATGCTTGCACAGAAAATTTTAATCATCTAGAGCTGAAAATCATCTAGTGATCACGACACAGGATATTAGGTGTGCTGGGAAAATTTTTAAAGGCCATTAACTAAATTACTTTTGAAAGAAGGTCAAACCATTGTAAGTATATTGTCCCCCCCCCCTTTTTTTTTTGATCAACATAATTTAAGCGTGCCGTGAGATAAAAAAGGTTGAAAACACTGATCTGGAGCCCTCCCTCTGGCTCACCTCCTTTCCTGTGAGATTGGTTTGGCCAGACTGTCCCTACACTATGTTCATCCAAATAGGACCAAACAGATACCATGCTCAATTCTTACCCACCTCTCCTCTCTTTCTCCCTTCCATCCCTTTCTCTCCTCCATCAGAGTCCAGTTATTTTGAAATGATTGCATACACACTTCGGGAATCTACTTAATGAACAAACTCAGTGTGTTGGTATCTGTTCAATCCAGAGGCCTAAGCTTGCCCTCACTGGTAAGAAGCCCCATAATTTCATTATCAAACAACACAAATTCTCATCTTCCAGTGTATCAAAGTAAAATATCCAATTTAGAAAAATGAAATCCCCCTTCCTTCATAGAAATGGGGAGAAATTCTTTTCATAAAGGGAAGAGGTTGTTACTGGTGTGATATATACTTTTTCCTGAAGGTTCTTCATGTAAATATTTGCTCTCAAATTGTAGCAAAATTCCTTTGCTCAGTATATAATCTAGCATTTACTTTGTCAAATTCTCTGTGTATAGCATATAAATCTTCACAACACATGGAGGTATTAAGTATTATCTCATATTCCATATGAAGAAAATGAGGTTTAGATTGATTGATTCATTCAAAAAATATCTGCTGAATGTCCACCATGCATTTAGAGACAAGAAAATTATTGGTGGTCGTAATAAGAATGCTTTCATTGGAGCAAAACTTGATGGGAGTGTGTTCAAGAAGGAACAGAGAGAAATTATTTAGAGATTGTGACTATTATATCAAGTGCTCTTTCAAAGAGTTCTACTATACAGAGAAAGAGAGAAATGGGGGCTATAGCTATAGAAGAAAGTGAGGAGTCGAAAGAAAGTTAGTGAAATGCAATGACAGCATGCTGGGCTAGGAGGAAGGGAAATTTGGGGATGTGGGAGAGAAAGAAGAGGCCCCGGTTTCCTAACCAAGGGCAGAGAGGGTCTATCCATAGAGGGGGAAACAAGATTCAGGGAGATGCGGAAGCAGAGCTGGTAGAGCTGCTGTTTTCTGAGTCCTTCCCTTTCTCAGGCGAGTAAGAAGGAAGAGTGATGACAGAGGGGAGATGGCGTGGGAGGTTGTGAGAGAGCAGAGGACACACGGGACCCCACCTGGGAGGTTGAAGCAGAGGATGGGCTGGGGAGGCCCCAGTGATGGCTGGGCAGCAGTCAGGGTGCAGCAGACGATGCCCCAGACATGCAGTGGGCCCAGTCCACAGCATGATGTGGTTCCTGCAACCATCCCTGCTTGCACGGGTTCAGGTGAGGCACCGTCAAAGAGGTGGCCGTAACTAGGTCTGTTGTTTGGCCAGGCAAGTTTGCCAAGGGAGTTAAGAATATATGCAAAGGAATAACTGAAAGACCATAGAATTTTAAAATGAATGGAAAGAGCCGTGAAAGTGTTTGACACAGTTGTGTACTGACGGGAGCCAGGGTCCCCAGGGGAGTCAGTGTTGTTGTTGAAGTTCTGTGACAGAGGTAGGGGATTGAATGAGTGAAGATGGAGTGGGGTCATTGAGTTATGTTTCTCAAGGTCATTTAATATGATGCTGCAGAGCTGGGATCAAAGCCAGTTCCCCTTGATCCCAGAGCCCACCGGCGGCTGAGCAGGGCACTGAGGACAGAGTGAGGGACACAGGAGCTCACAGAGGCACAGCAGCCTTTAATTATCATTCATGCAAATGAGACCCCACAGCTCTTTGTGGGCAAATATTTATAGCAGCACATGAGGATGGGATGTCAGATTCCTCCTCCTTTTCTCCCCCCACCCTACTTCTTACAGAAATAGTAACTGGTTCAGATGGGCTGGGCTGGTTCCATGGAGAACATATGTTTGCCGATGTGGAGAGGCAGACAAAGCCAGCTGATGTGAAAATGTGGGGTCCCTTATGAATTTGGGGTTTAAATATCAGTTTTTGGTGTTTACGCCTGTGTGGTTTTCTCCATGAAACTGATCGTTATCCTTCCAGCCTGAGATCTCCCCTGGGGGTGCTTGGTAAGGGCACCCACCCTCTTCAAATATTAACCATTCCCTATCAGCAAAACCACGGATATGTCTCTCGTGATGTTGTTCCATGTGGGGCAGAGTTAAATACAAAACAGACACTGAAAAACATTGAAATCGTGAGGCTAAGAAAATGCCAGGGAGGCTATGTTAACCAGTGTGATGAAAATGTGTCAAACTATTTATAAAACCAGTGTATGATGCCCCATGATCACATTAATGTACACAGCTATGATTTAATAATAATAAAAAAAGAAAATAAATAAACACAAGATATAAATTAAAAAAAAGAAATAGTGAGGCAGACTGAGAACAGCCTGGGAATGCTGAGACTGAGGCTCCGTCTCCTGTGACACTGCTGCTCACAGTAAGAATGTTAACCCTAAGTTTCCTGGACACTGTCAGGCCACAACAGGAAGTCATGTGTCCTCCTCATAACATTCTGTCTGTGTCTCTGTCTATCTCTCTCTCTCTCTCTCACACACACACACAGACACACACGCACACTCACGCATCAGAAAACCTGGAGGAATGTGTTCAGGCTTTATGAATCTATGTGGCCGGAGACCACATCCTATGAGTTTTGAAAGCTATGAGAAAAATATAATCTCTAGTGTTCAGAGATGAAAATGATCATTTAGATGAGAACAACCAAGGAAGCAATGGGATTTACTCCTCACTGTGAATCTTGAATATTTGAGTTTCAGCCTTTCAAATGGGCACGTAATCTGGTCAATGCGCCTCTGTCCCCCTAGGTTTCTTGGGTGACCTAAATGGAAAGCCAGCTGGATGTCTGTGGCTCTATCACAGTTACCCTGGTACGCCCTTGGTGAGAGACACGGGCATTCCCTGGAGGAGCTGGAGGAGATGGAGATGCTTCCTTCTGTCCCAGGGGAATTTTATGTCTCCTTTATTTCAGGAAAAACAAACAAAAAAACATGACTCAACCTGAGAAAAATAACTTAATGCTGGTTTGATCTAGAAAGAGAGTAGCAGAAAGAATAGTGCTGGGGTGTGTATGAATGTGTGAGTGTGTATATGTGTGTGTACATATGTGTGTGTAAATTTGTGTATATGTGTATTAATGCACGAATGTGCATATTAGTGTATTTACGTATTTATGAGTATATGTGTGACTGTATGTGTGTGTGAGTGTATATGAATGTGTGAATGAGTCTGTGTATGTTTATATTAGTATGTCTGCATGTGTGTATGTGTGTATGAGGTGTGTGTGTATGTGTGTCTCAGTGTGTGTGAATATGTACACGTGTGTATATGCATTCTGTGCTCATGCATATGTGTTCTATGAAGTGGAGACCAGGGAGCCAGGGGCCTAGCAGGGAGACTACTGAAAGAGTGAGCTAGGATTAACAGTGGGAATGAGAATATAAAATAAGAGGTGGGCTCAAAGAGTTCTAGAAGCATCTAGTCCGACCTTTTTGTTTATAGAAAACAAAATAAAACAAAACCAAAAAAGAAGTTACAAATTCTTCCCATGAAGGGGAACTAATCAAAGTCTAAAGGACACTCTGCTCAGTGGTCACATTATACCTTTAGAAGCAATACTGCCAAGATAAGTCACAGAGAGGGCTGGCCCCAAGGAAAATTATAGTTAATGGTAATAATCTGACAGTAATAACCACATATTAAACAACTTACGAACTTGGTACTATAGTAAGGTGCTTTACATATATATTTGCATCACTTAAACCTCTCAGTACCCATTCAAGAGAAGATGTGATTTCTATTTTAAATGTAGCATATGAGAGAAGTGAAAGATAAGTCAGTTGACGAAGCACACCTTCTGAATGGACAGCATGATGGGACTTGAACCCTTGCCTGTCTAGTCCCAGAGTCAATTTCCTGTTTTCAACTTCTATTGTTCTGGATTTCACTCTTTTATCATTATGTGCTGCAGCCTCTCCCCTTCTCCATACTGGCCTAGATCACCTTCTGCACATCCCACCCAGACCCAGCCTTCAGAAGACAACTGGTATACCAGAGTCTTATAATCTTTTCTCTACCTTCCTCCAAATGCAAGAGTTCTGAGCCACCCCACATCCTTCTTTGAATTAGGAGGAGACTTAAAAGATCCTGTTTCAATTCCCTAATTACAGTAAGAGTTCAGTCTGCGACATCTATAAAGTCCAATCTCTGACTCTTTGCAAAGAATCTTCCTTTAACTTCCCTTGATTGGGTTTTCATTCTTTTTTCTAGAGTTAGATTTCATTCCTCTTCTACATTCTTTTTCTTCCAATAGTACATATTACATCGCCAGTTTCAGCATAGAGCCTGGAGTATGGTTGCTGCTTTAGAAAAAGCTATTAGACAAACTTAGTGTTGGCTTAAGTCACCAGTTAGTGGTACTGGGGGTCTTGAGCTCTCCTGTGAGTTCCACCAACTCTCCTCTTCGAGTCACTGCAAATAAGTGAGTTTTTAAGAAATGTGAGTTTGCCATGTAAACATAGCTTCAAAGCAAATTCACTAAAAAATTCCACTTCCATTCTACTTCCAATGAGATATTTATCACCAAGTGCCCCATATGCATAATGCTGGAGCTGGAGAGAGCCCTATCTCTTATAGTGTCTCTGCCCATCCATAGATAATGCTGACTGCTGTGAAATAATCCATACCAGTGTACCGGAGTGATGACTCTGACACTTACTACATCTGTGACACATTGGGCAAGTTTCTTAACCTTATCGTAGTCTTGGTTTCCTCATCTGTAGAAAAGGATGAGAACATTAGTATCCTGTGGTGGTTTTAGTGATGTGTTACAATGTTATGTGTGACACTCAATAAATTCTCAGTTATAGGCAGTATCCATAGTATGAAATACAGCCCAGAGGTAATTTTGCATGAATGCATTACCTCTTTAAAGGAACATATTTTCATGGCAACAGGGACCTACCTGGTTCACAGTGATTTCAGGTAGTGAAATCTCTCCTTGAGTTGAGGGTACTAAAAACAGTGACAGTGGAAGTGACTGATTTGACTATGGTTTTTAGTAATGGCTCTCCTTTATATTGGGACTCATGGCTGCTTATAGATATGGAGAGGGTGGAACTTTCTATGAACCTCAGAGTCACAACCAGTGGGTTCTGCACAATGACAAGCTTGCCCTCCATAGAGGCTCCCAGCTCTGTGCAATGAGTTGTACCCCTGTCAGGAAAGCTGTCCTAATATGTCCAGAGCACCTGAGCAATGAGCTGTACCCCTGTCAGGAAAGCTGTCCTAATATGTCCAGAGCAACCTGGGCTGAGAGGAGTCCTTTCCACCCTGACTCTTGGCTAAGCAGAGGAAGAGCTGACATAGGCAGCAAGATTTTTAAAATAAGTGCACAGCATCCTTATTCCAGAGGCTATTCCTCAGTGGCATACCGAGCCAGCCTTCTCTGAACCGGGCAGCCGGCTAGAGGGAGATCTGAAGTTGAAAAAGTTGTCCAGATGGTTCTGATATGTTCTCTCACATCTTCCACACCCACTTGAGAACCAATGTTTTACAGCTGACCCTTGAACAACTCAGGCTCAAACTGCACATGTCCACTTAGACACACTTTATGCTGCTCTGCCACTCCTGGGACAGCAAGACCACCCCTCTTCCTTCTTTTCCCCAGTCTACTCAATATGAAGACAACCAGGGTGGAGACATTTATGAGGATCCATTTCCCCTTAATGAATAGCAAATATATGTTTCTTATGATTTTATTAATAATGTTTTCCTTCTGTAGCTTACTGCATTGTAATAATGCAGTATATAATACATATACCATACAAAATATGTGTTTGTTAGCTGTTTATGCTACTGATAAGGCTTCTAGTCAACAGTAGGCTATTAAATTTTCTCGAGTCTGGCCATTCAATTTTCTGCTGTGCAGGGAGCTGGTGCCCCTGACCCCCATGCTATTTAAGGACTAACTGTAGTGGTTTTATTTGGCTCTTTTCTGAATGTGCGTGCTCTTTTTGAGTAATTACACACAAACACAAAATAAACAGTATTATCCATGTGGATTGACTTTTTATGGTCCCTGTTGAGTAATTGAATCTGAATATAATTTTTATGTATTTCATAATTTTCTGTGCTATTCTAGATTAAATCCATTAAAATCATATTAGTAATTCTCCCCCAAAGAGGAAATCAATTTGGCAAAAGCCTTCATAAGCCAAGAGTCAATATCATGATGGCTACCTAGGGCTCGAAATGGAATTATGTCCAGCCTGGCTTGCCGCCACTAAAAGTCTGCTCCTGGCTTAGGAAAACATTCTGGACCTAAAACAAATCTCTTCTCAGACACCTAATGTTCAAGGAATTAGTCTTTCCATCCCACTTAACTTGTAACTACATACCATCATCTGGAATGTCTTCTATCAACTCCTATTCCACTTCTAATAATGAACTGAAGCAAAGGAAGAGGTGAGAAAGGAAGGAAGGAGGAAAGAAAGAAGAAAAGGAATGAGGAATGAAAGAAGAAAGAAAGGGAAGGAAGGAAGGAGAAAAGAAAGAAGAAAAGGAAGAAGGAAGAAAGGGAGGAAGGAAGGAGGAAAGAAAGAAGAAAAGAAAGGAGGAAGGAGGAAAGGAAGAAAGGAAGGATGGGAGAGAGGGAGGAAGAAAAGGAGAGAAGGATGAAGGGAGGGAGGGAGGAAGGAAAAAAGAATGGAAGAAAAAGGGATATACAGTTGTTGAGTGTTTATTATGTGTCAAGAAGCAAAGCGTGAGTGATGGGATTCAGCAGGCACCTGCTATGTACAAGCAGACCCTCCCTAAGTACTGGCAACATTGCCACTGACCTTTAGTAGGTTGTAGTCACTTTTCACTGGATAGCTGTGTGCCACCAGCTGTTACACTGACAGGACTGGACAGATTAGTAATTGAAACTCAAAGTAAATAATTACATAACATAATTTTCTGCTATCCTTGTAAAAAGTTGCTATAAACATATGATGCTTGGACATCAGGAGAGGTTCTCACCAAAGGAAACATTGGCATGACTGAAGCATTCACACGCACTAAGCTCATGTTTGAGTTACATCCAATCCTCAAATGACTCACCATGGTTAGCAATAACAAAATGAATGTGGCCTCCTCACATCTGCATTCTGATCGTGGGCTAACTACAGAAAGTACGTAAATGTCCACACTTTGAAATAAAGAAATATAAGCTGAGAATAAAAAGACTAAGGCCAACTGTCTTCAAAAGACACTCTTAGGATTGTCACAACTCTCTTGCTTTGGGTAGTGAGGTTGATCCAAGCTTTACCTCAGTAATGAGCAGCAGGAAGTGAAGGTCAATTGGGAAACTTTTGGAGTTGCTTCAAAGGATGATCTGTTCTCACAGGGGAGAGAAAGTTTGTGTTGCTTGTCAGGGAATACCAAGTGTGTCCTCTCTGTGAGACAAAATCATCACTGTACCCTTGGAGTTAGCCTCAGAAGCAGGGTGTGTCTGACCCTGCTGGTATCTGCCATTCATCTTCCTGGGCCTTACATTTCCGTGCCTATAACACTATTTTTGGCATCTTTGCTTGAGAGTTTTCTCTAACTTCTAGGCACAATCTGGGCACGGGTATGGCAGACTGCCAGTGCTGACACCCACCAATAACCAATGGGGATGGATAAATAAACTTCCCTGCTCTCTTGCCCCCTTTTGGGGTAATTCTGAGGCTCCTACTTTACATGGTCTCCTGAAATTCCCCAGTAGGGCTTTCTTTATCAGCTACCTTCTCTTCCCCAACTCACCACTCCATTTCCCAACCAGTGAGTGTTTCTTGGGTTGGCCTCTGTAGGAACCAATAAATTCCTTGCACTTTAATCCTCTCAAGATCTACTTTTGAAGAAACCCAGACTAAGACATGGGTCTTTTCTTGTCATAGTTTTTCTCACTTTGGTCAAACCAGAAGCTTAGGTAACTGAAATTCTTGTCATCTTTGATCTGATATTGATAAACCAGTGTTAAAAATCCAAACACTCACAGAAAGAAGGAGATTTACACAAGTGGGAGAAGTGAGCTGGAGTGAGACAATGCTGACCAGATGGCACATGCCCTTCCTGGAGAGCCAGCTGCTCTCCAGCCCCAGCCAGTCGTCACTATGTGGAGAAAAGGACCTAATGCAGCCACATCCAGTTTTCAGGAGAAGCCAGAAATCCAGATTTTTGTGTAGAATCTCTTAATATGTAAATATTGGCCACAGGTTCAGATGCTTTTGTAACACTGAGCTGGCTAAATGAAACACATCTGTGAGCCATATTTGGCACAGGGGCCACCAGTTTGCCATCCAGTTACAGAAATAAAGTCCTCAGCTGGAAATCGATTGATAAGGTTTAAAGCATGGGGAGTTGCAGCACTTAAAGTGGATTTTCACAGCCATTGTCACATCTCCATTAGCAGGTCTCATCCTCAGCCCACCCACAAACATCACATATCTGCTCAAAAAAAAACAAAAGAAACCCATGTGGAAAGAGAAAACTGATCGTGGACTTGGTGTCTGATTGTGGTCTGGCTGAATATGCTGTTCTTAGAGCCAACTGGAAAGGAAACCACCACCCAAATCCGTCAGGACGTGTGCTATCACAGTGAGTTGAAATTGGGTGGAAATGCTGTGAGTTTAATAAAATGGAACTGCTGAGATGTACATATCTATCTTGGTTTAGCTGATAGCTCCTCCAAGGGCACTGTGATATCAAATATGTTTGGCAGGTCCAATTCTCTTAGCACCCACATTTGCAGTGGTTTTAAGACGGGGTGATTGGAAGCACATGTGCTAACAGTAACTATGCATAACGTGTGAAATTAAGGAAGTGTGGAGGTTTCACTCATGGTCCTCAGCTAACCCTTTCCAGTTGTGTAGGGAGAGAGGAGCAGAGGCTTACGTCATTTTCCTTCTTTTTTAGTTTTAGAATACAACTTAAGGCTTTCAGCCTACTTTTAATTTTGGCATATAAAAGCCAAATACACACATAAAAAAATTTGAAAACCTTGAATCCCATCTCCCGCAGTAAGAAAAATCAGAAAAAGTAGTGTTTTTAGTTCTGTGTCAACCAGCTACCCATATGTAGGACAAGTAAGTTCTGGGGACTTAATGTACAGCATGGTGACAATGGCATGAAAATTGTATTGTATAATTGTAGCTTGTTAAGAGAGTGGATCTTAAATGTTCTTACCACACACATGCTCGCGTGGGCGTGCACACACACAAATACACAAATGCTAACTATGTGAGATGATGCATATGTTAATTAGCTTCATTGTAGTAAATATTTTATTATGTACATAGATGCCAAAATTTCACCTTGTGCATTGTAAATACACATTATTTTTATCAATTTTATTTTAATAAAAATGGAGGGAAGGAAATAGAAATCGAGGTACTGTGGTTTTAAAAGAAAAAATAACCTTATTGTGAGAGAAAAAGACTGTTATCAAAATAACTGAGCAGTACTCTTCAAGAGTGTAAGGAACACAAGGAATAAGGAAAGACTCAATGTAATAATTCTCTAGAGATTCCTAGAGGCCACCACATTATATCCATAGTTCATTCATTATTGTTGCTAAATAGTATTCCAAGGTATAGATGTACCACACCTACTTCAACTATTCCCCCATTGAAAGACATCTGAGATCCCCTGTTTGGGGATATTACAAATAATGCTTCTTCAGACATATATGCACAGGATTTTTGTGGACATACATCTTCATTTTTCTGGGATAAATTTCTAGGAGTGCAATTGATGGGTGTGGTAGTTCCATCTGTATTTTTCAAAGAACCCACCACACTGTTTTCCAGGGTACCTGTACCACTCACATTTCCTGTCAATTTGGTGTTGTTACTGTTTATTTTTTAACTTCAGCCATCCTGATAGGTGTGTAGTGATCCTGTGGTTGTAGCAGTGACTGTGCTTTCAATTTGTGTTTCCCTCGCGTTGAATACATAGCATCTCCATGTGTTAGTCACCATTTATATGTACCCTTCCTTGAAATGTCTTTTGTCCATTACCCACTTGGATCATTTCTTCCTTTATTATTTACTTTGAATAATTCTTTATGTATGTTAGATAGGTGGTTTGTGTAAATATTTTCTCCCATTCTAGATTGTCTTTTCATGCCCTTAGTAGGGTCTTTGGCAGGAAAAACATTTTACTTTTGATGAAATCTAATTTATCACTTTTTCCTTTATGGGTCCTGCTTTTGGTGTTAAGTCTAATCTTTGCTTTGCCCTGAATCTTGATGAGCTTCTATTTTTTTCTAAAAGCTTTACGGTTTTATGTTTTGCATTTAAGTTTGTGATCCATTTTGAGTAATGTTCTGTGTGAACTATGAGACCTAGGTAGAGGTTTGAAAGTTTTTTCTTTCCTTCAGCACTTGAAAAATATGATGCTCTTTACTTCTGGTCTCCATAGCTTCAAAAGAGCAATCCACTGACATTCAGATTGTTTTTCCTGGTAAAGCTTTGGTTTTCACAAGATGCTTTTGAGATTTTTTTTCCTCTGTCATCAATTTTCAGTTTAATTATGATATGCTTAACATTGATTTCTCTAGGTTTTATGCTGTTTAGAGTTTGCACAGCTTCTCAAATACATGTTTTGCCCAATTTGGGAGATTTCAGTGATTATTTCCTTGTTAGCTGTGCCCTTTTTCTCTTCCTTTTCTGGAACGCCAATGACATGAATATTAGATCTTTTGTTATAGTCCCACAGTGATCTTGAGGCTTCATTCACTGTTTTTTTTTTTTGTTTGTTTGTTTGTTTTTTCCAGTCTGTTTTCTTTCTGTTGTTTAGATTAGATAATTCCTATTGCTCTATTTTATAGTTCAGTCATTTTTCCTGTGTCTCACTTATTCTGGTATTGAGCCAATGCTCTGAGTTTTTTACTTCAAATGTTATGCTTTTTAATTCTAAAATTTTCAATTCATTTTATTTCTCCTTACTTCCTTTCTTTCATTGTATTATTTTGTTTTTGTTTTTCTTGAAACAGACTCTCACTCTGTCACCCTGGGTCTTGGGTAGAGTACCATGGCATTCTAGCTCACAGTAGCTTTGAACTCTTGGGGTCAAGTGATTTCCTTGCCTTAGCCTCCTAAGTAGCTGGGACGACAGGGGCCTGCCACAGTTCCTGGCTAGTTTTTCTATTATTAGTAGAGACAATATTGCTTTTGCTCAGGCTAGCCTCCAACTCCTAAACTTCGGCAATCTACTTGCCTTGGACTCCCAGAGTGCTAGGATTATAGGCATGAGCCACTACACCTGGCCTGTATCTCCTATTTCTTTAATGAGACTTTCTATTTATTTGCAGAGACTTTCTGCTTTTTTCCTTCCCCCACCCCGAGGATTTATAAATGTTCTTTAAATCATTTTTATGATAGCTCCTTTAGAATCTGCGATAATTAATGCTAGTATCTCTGACATCTTAGTGTTGATTTTTTAAATTTTTTGATTACTTATCCTCATTAGTTTCAGATATTCTTGATTGTTGGTATAATGAGTAACATTTGATTGAAACTAGACATTTTTTGTATTATGTCATGAGACTATGGATTTATTCAAACTTTCTGTTTTAGCTGTTTTTTTCTGATACTGCTCTAGCAGAGGAAGAGGGTATAATTTATTACTGCTGCTTAGGGTGGGAATTTCTAGGTCTCATGTGGTCTCTGCCACTGCCACACTGCAAGTGGCCTCGGTGTTGGGAAATAGAGCTTTGGCTTCTTTCTTGGCCTTTTCTCATACCACCTGGAAGGGAAAGTAGGGTGGCCCTTTACAGCCCTGCAAAGGTGAAAGTCTAGGCTCTCCACTCAGCCTTTAAAAGCCATTTGTACCAGAATGTTTATTGCAGCCCAATTCATAATTGTACAGTCATGAAAGCAGCCCAAGTGCCCATCAGGCCATGAATGGATTAACAAATTGTGGTGTATGAATACCATGGAATACTATGCAGCCTTTAAAAAGATGGAAACTTTACCTCTTTTATGTTTACATGGGTAGAGCTGGAACATATTCTTCTTAGTAAAGTATCTCAAGAATGGAAAAAAAAGTATCTAATGTACTCAGTACTATTATGAAACCAATATATAATCACCCACACTTTCATATGAAAGATAAAACATAACAATAGTCCAGGAGGAAGGAAGAGGAGGGTGAGGGGAAGGGAGGGGGGAGGTTCAGTGGAGGGAGGGTAATCGATGGGACCTCACCTATGGTGCACATTGCAAGGGTACATGTCAAATCTTTTAAGAGTAGAGTATAAATGTCTTAACACAATAATTAAGTAAATGAGGTGAAGGCTATGTTAAATAGTTTGCTGTAAGCTTTCCAAATTGTATATAAAATCAGGACATTGTACCCCATAAATGCGTTAATGTACACAGTTATGATTTAATTTTTTAAAAAGCCTAATTGTTTTATATGTAACGCCCACAGGTTTTAATTGTACTCAGTGGGAGAGATATTTAATCTACTCCTTATTCTTGGATGTGGAACTTCCAATGTTTGTTTTATTTGTATCGTATTTTTAGATGGTGGCCTTAGAATGCTAGAAAATTTTTAGAAACTTGAGTAATGTCATTTATCCTTATAGCAATGCTACAATGGAGGTTTTTGCTTTTAAATGGGGGATGAAGGCTCAGAGATTTTAATTAAGCAAATTACCATCATATGTGAGCGACTGGAATTCTAACCCACAGCTCTCTAGGAGAGGAGCCGAAAAAAGGTCTGGAACCTCTTATCTCTGACCTGGCCCTGGTACTTTCAATATCTTTATTCAACATTATTAAAATATATAATAGGAGACTTGGTGTGTGTGTGTGTGTGTGTGTATGTGTAAAGCAAAGTTGGACATGAAATTCTCATCCTTTGGTCAGTTTGAGGGACAGTCCCAGCATGTGAGTGAACAAATTGCCTAGGAGTTGAGGGCACCAGAAGAACCTGAATCCCTCAAGAATTCTCACAGACTATGGATTTCCATAGGCCTTGAAATTGGAAGCAAGTGGGATATGCCACATGTTCAAGGCAGTTTTTTTACCCAGAGCTTATGGACAATCCACTTTGGTTGGGTGACTCTGATTCTTTATGAGGCATGAGAACAGGACAGGAGAGCTGTAGCTATGATTTAGGGGAGTAGAACCATCTGGTGATCATTTCACACTCTGAAGGACAGAGAAACTCACCCCCAGGTCACACCCTGTAATGTTAAAAGTGAACAAAAGAAGCCACATCCCTTGTCTCTTTACTCCATGATATCTCCACCATAAAAGGATAAGACAGATGACTTCTTTTGTTGCTCAATACTTCACATAAAGATATGGGAACTTAAGAATGTTCCTTTCAGAAAGATGTGGAAACTATTATTTGGCCCGCATGAATGAAAGAGGACTACTCTTCCTAGCAGTCATTATGGTATCTGTTTTTACCTTAGAACAATATAATTCCATCTGATTACCTAAGCTTCCTTAGTATAGATAAATTCTGTATGCTCAGAACGAAATTTGGAGCAGGTTGGATTTATTTAGATTATCCATTCACCATTTCATTTGTATCTCATTTTTTCAAAAGTCTTTCCAATGTTTTAGGTGAGCACAACTTTGGACTATGTCCATTCCTAACCCATTGGATGCAAGTCACCTTTCTGTGTTAGAGGATCTTGTTCGGTTAACATTTTTGGTGCGCTGATTAGTTCCATGAATGAGTTTTGGTGATAAGTTGCCAAGTCTGAAGGCTACGAAAATTACATAAGAAAGCCATCATCTGGGGGTCTTTTCTCACAACAAAGATATTTGCACCAGAATATTTATTGCAGCCCTATTCACAATTGCTAAGTCATGGAAAAAACCCAAGTGCCCATCGATCCATGAATGGACTAATAAATTGTGGTATATGTATACCATGGAATATTATGCAGCCTTGAATCCATTGAATTCTTGAAATAACTTTTGGAATTCTAATTCGATCTTATTTGCTATCCAGATCCTGAATTTGATTTCTGACATCTCAGCTATTTGTGCATGGGGTCTTTGGCTGTGTCTGCGCCATTGATCCTTGGGGGAATTGATCTACTCTGATTATTCATATTGCCAGAGTTTTTCTGTTGATTTTGCCTCATGATTGTTTTTCAACGTTGCCCCTGGCATTCCTGAGTTTGGGAGGTGTCTCTCCAAGATTAGACCCCAGCGGGATCACTCTATATTTGCTGGATCTTTGTAGGTAGTGACCCTGTGTAGTTCCTCTGGGGATTCTCTAGCTAGGGAGTTCTGGTTGTGGAAGCAGCTCCGGTGTGTGACACACCCAGATCCAGCAACAGGGCTGGGGTGGTGTGCACAGTTCTGGGAGTACCTGGTGCCCAGTGACTTTGGCACAGAGAGCCCAAGGCTCCAGCAGTCTCTGGCCAGGAGAAGGGCTCTGCACAGAGGCAGGAGGGCTCCAGAGAGCATGCAGCTACCAGAGTCCCTGGACAGATGAACAGGCTAGTGTGGAGCCTGGGAGGACACAGGAGGGAGGACACAGTGTTGTGCAGCTTCCCCAGTTCCTGGTCAGGGAATGCGGAAGCCCAGTGGGTGTGGGTCACTTGTTTGGGGTCACTGCACAGCTCTTATGGATGTCCAGGCCGTGCCAAGCCCAGGAGTTTGAGATTGCTATGAGCTGTGATGTCACGGCACTCTACCCAGGGCAACAGCCCGAGGTTTTAGTGTGCCAAAACCGTCCCACTCTGCCCCTAAAGATTAAGGCTGTAAGGTAGCTCAGTCCCTGCCTTTAGGTTGCTCAGTCACTAGGTTACTTTGTCCCGCCCGATCCTTGCTCTGGGACCCTGAGGGTGGAGCTTGCCAGGGCAGTTTTCTTTCAATGGCTTCCTTTGTCCAGCTCAGTGGCTCAGTCTGGGGCCCCAGACAATGCCCATAGTTCTCCGCACTGCTGCTCAAGCTCTCCCCAAGGCAGTTCAACTGAGTGCCAAGTCCAAAAACACCAAAACAGTTCAAAGGTAAGGCCTTTCCGGTTTGCAGTCTCACTGCTGCTTGTACTTATGTTTGCCGGCATTATTAGGTCGATCGAACACACGCAACCACTTGCCAATTTTCTACTGTTTTTGTTGTCCTCTTGGGGTCCAGAAGTCCCTTGCTAGCTCTCTGTATCCTCAAAAGGATGATTATAGGCAGATCCCACCAGCAAGAGATGCCTGGAGTCTTGACTAGCCAGCCTCACAGTGCCCAGTTGCAGGGAAGCTTTTACTCGGCCGCCATCTTTAATCCATTCTCCCCAAATTGTTCTTCATTGGAGATCATTTCTGGATCTTCTTCCATTGATACTTTCTTCCATGCAGAAAGTAAACTTAGCCCAAGTACAGTGATGTGGCTTCTTACAACCACAATATCATCTTTGTGATTCACAGAAACTTGAACCAAGGTATAATGGTTTTTATCAAAAATACAGGTGTTGTGTGAATGTTTCTTGTGTGGGTGGTGCCACAGAGATTGAGCCTGAGATGAAATGTCAAAGAATAAGGAGGCTGAAAGCTCGCTCAGGCAAATAGCCTGTACTCTGTGTTCTAAGGGCGGTGTTCTCTATTCTTAGGGCTGTGCTCTGTATTCTCAGGGTTGTGTTCCATTTTATCATCTTAGTGCTCTGTGTTCTAAGGCTATGTTCTGTATTCTCAGGGCTGTGCTCTGTGTCCCTAGTTCTGTGTTCCATTTTCTCAGTGTTGTGCTCTGTGTTCTCAGGGCTGTTCTCTGTCTTCTCAGAGCTGCGTTTTGTGTTTTTATGGCTCTTCTATGTATTTTCAGAGATGTCTTCTGTCTTCTCAGGGCTATGCTATGTGTTCTCAAGGCTGCGTTCTCTGTTCACAGGGCTGTACGCTGTATTTTTAGGTCTGTCTTCCCTATTCTTAGGGCTGTGCTCTGTGTTCTCAGGTCTGTGTTCCATGTTCTCAGTGCTGTGCTTGGTATTCTCAGGGCTGTGTTCCGTGTTCTCAGGGCTGTGCTCTGTATTTTCAGGGTTGTGTTCTGTGTTCTCAGGGCTGTGCTCTGTATTCTCAGTGCTGTGTTCCATGTTCTCAGGGCTGTACTGTGTATTCTCAGGAAAGAGTTCAATGTTTCAGGGCAGTGCTATGTAGTCTCAGTTCTTTTTTTCATGTTCTGATGACTGTGCTCTCTATTCTCAGGGCTGTTGTTCATTTTCTGAGGGGTATTCTATGTCTTCTCATGGCTGTGTTAGGTGTTCTCAGGGCTGAACTCTGTGTTCTTATAGCTGTGTTCCTTCTTCACATGGTCATGCTATGTGTTCTCAGGTCTGTTTTCTGTATTCCTAAGACTGTGTTTCTTTTATACAGGGCTTTGTTCCATGTTCTCAGCACTGTGCTCAGCTCTGTGCTCTGTGTTCTTAGCACTGTGTATGCTTGGGGTTGTGTTTTGTTTTCTCAGAGCTGTGCTGTACTCTGTATTCTCATGCATGAGTATTCCATGTCCTTAGCACTATGTTCTGTGTTCTCAGGACTGTGCTGTGTGCTCATTGATGTGGTCTTTGTCCTACCTATCTGTTCCATGTTCTCAGTGCTTACACTGTATTCTCAGAGCTGTGTGTAGTGTTCTTATTGTTATACTCTGAGGTTTTGTTCTCATAACTGTGCTCTATATTCTAACGGCTGTGTTCCTTGTTCTTAACCCTGTATTCTGTATTCTCAGGGCTGTGTTCTCTAATCACGGGCATGTGTTTCATATTCTCGGGGCTTTGCTCTGTATTCTCGCAACTGTGTTTCTTGTAGTCAGGCTTGTGTTCTGTATACTAAGGACTATGTTCCATGTTCTCAACACTGTGTTCTGTATTCTCAGAACTGTGTTCCTTTTCTCAGGACTGTGCTCTCAGGTTTCATGGCTATTTTCTCTGTTATAAGGAATGTGTTCAGTATTCTCAAGACTGTGTTTTGTGTTCTCAGGGCTATGTTCCATGATCTCCAGGATGTGCTTTGAGCAGAAGAAACTGCTTTTGCCCCCATGAAGCAAACTTCTGGTTACATACTGAAACCAGGGGCAGATTTCTATCTGAACTGAGATCATGCAAGTAGTTGCATCGCTGTTGGCACATTATTTCTCAGTGGGAATGTTGCAGAGAGTTACATGAGCAATCAATACAAGTATTCTCTGGAATCAATTTCACGTTGGTATAACACTCTAGTGTGATAAGAAGGGAAGTGCAGCCACAACATCTGGGAAGAATTACTGTGGAAATTGTGAAAGCCTATTTCGGGTAGCTCTCTAAGCCTTACTGAGAAGGCGAAAATGTTTTTTCTCCACAGAGGATATGGCTGGAGCAGAAGCAAACTTCCACTGTCAGTGAGAGGATGCACGTAGTTGAATGACCTCCCCTCCCCAAGGTAAGTCAACCCGGGGATAAATGAGTATTGATTTGCCTTGATGAAGGGCACATATGTATTAATGTTCCCTCGGGAGGAGTGCTCAGACAGTTACATGAGAGGACTAAGAAAGTGATCTCCACAATAGTTTCCACTTTGGAGACACGCTGATGTGTTGAGCCAAGTGCAGAGGAACCTTCTGGAAATCAAGGTATTGTGGAATTTTGAAAGAAGCATTCGTGGTTAGCACTAAACAGCATTACATCAGAAAAGAAATGACTATTACTCCTAACAAGATATTGCCAGATAAAAGCTGTGGCAGTGATTGCACAGGCATTGGCTTTCTTTGTCATCACATCTGCCTTCTGCTTGAGTGCCATACAACTCTACTCTCTCATAGCACCTGCATCCTCACCTGCTACAAGAAAAAAAGTGCATCTGGATATAAAGCAGCATAAAGGATGCGTGAAGACTCAGGTATCGTGGAAGAGGAGCGCTACCTGAATGGACACTAGCAAAAAAGACAGGTGAGGACTTGATACACTGGGAGATGATGGCTGGCTGGATGCACTCTAGCAGAAAGGCGAGGTGAGGATTCATGTCCTCTGGGTGAGAGTGCTGGCTGAGTGTACTCTATCTTGCAGAAAGGCGAGGTGAGGACTCAAGTCCTCAGGGAGAGGAGTGGCATCTGCATCTGCACTTCCAGTAAGGCAAGGTGAGGAGTCGTGTCCTCTGGGAGAGGAGTGCACTCTGGAAGTACACTAGCGAAAAGGCGAGGTGTGGACTTATGTCCCTCTGTGGGAGGAGTGCTATCTGAATGTGCAGTAGCAGAAGGGCGAGGTGAAGACTCTTGTCCTCGCGGAGAGTAGTGCTATCTGCATGTGCAGTAGCAGAAAGGCAAAGTGAGGACTCGAGTCTTTTCAGGAGATGACTGCTGTCTGGAAGTGCAGTAGCGGAAAGGCGAGGTGAGGACTCGTGTCCCTCACGGAGAGGAGTGCTGTCTGAATGTGCAGTAGCAGAGGGGCAAGGTGAAGACTCTTTTCCTCTGGGAGAGGAGTGATGTCTGGATGTGCACTAGCAGAAAAGCTAAGTGAGGATTCCAGTCTTTCTGGGAGAGGAGTGCTTGCTGTCTGGAGGTGCGCTAGCAGAAGGGCGAGATGAGGACTTGGGTCCTTTGGGAGAGGAGCGCCGGCTCAGTGTGCACTAGCAGAAAGGCAAGGTGAGGTCTCGGTTCCCTCTGCCAGGGAAGTTCTCTCTGGATGTGCACTAGCAGAAAAGCGAGGTGAGCACTCGGGTTCTGTGGGAGAGGAGTGCTGGCTAAAGGTAAACTAGCTGAAAGAAAAGATGAGGTGTTGGGTGCGAAGCATACTGCTGCTTATAAGCTGGAGCAGTGGGCAAACTTCTAGTCTCACTGAGTTGGTGCCCACACTTGCATGGCTATCGGCACACTGCCTTGCCTTGGTTAAGGGCTCATGTTCACTCATCGGGACCATTCAGACAGCTCCACATGCGATCAATACAAGTATTCTCCCGTAGAGAGGGCACCGTGGAAACACGCTCAAATGTTGATAAATAGGAACTGGCAGATGAAACTTCTGAGATGCAAGGCGCTTTGGAAGTTTGAAAACTCCCTTCGCTTTCAGCTCCAGGCCTTACAGCGGCGAAGAACCTGCATTAGCCATCAAGCAGCATACTTGCGTTATAAGCAGGATCAGTTGCAACATTCGATTCTCCAGAGCAGATTGCACTTTAGAAACACACTGCAGTGTTTATAACGAAAGTGCAGAGGAATCTTCTGGGAAACAAGGTATTGTGTAATTTACAAAACACCCATTCTCGCTTAGCTCTAAATAGTCTTACTGAAGAGAAGAAAGTGCTTATTCCTTCCCGCAAGATACTGCCAGAGAGATCCTGGAGCAGCTGCAATCTGCTCATCTCACTGAAACGGGCACAGGGTTGACCAGACACTGGCTTACTTTTGTCAGGGCCTTGAGTACATCAAGGTTCGCGTAGCAGGAATGTTCAGACGGAGACTTACATGTGCGTTCCATGCAGGGTATTCTCCAGAACGGATTACATTCTGGAAACACACTCGAGTGTGCGTAAGAATTCGGAATGGGCACACGAAAGGTCTGGGAAGTGTAGTGTTGTGGTTGTTGTAGGACATCTCTTGCGCATAGCTGCATAATTGATATTGAGGAGAAGCAAGTGCTTTTGCCCCCACGAAGCACACTCCTGGTTACATACGGAGACCAGGGGCAGATTTCTATCCGCCCTGAGATCATGCACGTAGTTGTATCACTGTTAGCACATTATTTCTCAATGGGAATGTTGCAGAGAGTTACACGCACAATCAATACAAGTATTCTCGGGAATCAATTTCACTTTGGAAACACACTCTAGTGTGACAAGAAAGGAAGTGCAGCTACAACGTCTGGGAAGAATTATTGTGGAAATTGTGAAAGTCTATTCCGGGTAGCTCTCTGAGCCTTACTGAGGAGGTGAAAATGTTCTTCCTCCACAGAGGATATGGCTGGAGCAGAGGCAAATTTCCATTGTCAATGAGATGATGCACGAAGTTGAATGACCTCCCTTCCCCAAGGTAAGTCAACCCGGGGATGAATGGGTATTGATTTGCCTTGATAAAGGGCGCATATGTATTAATGTTCCCTCAGGAGGAGTGCTCAGGCAGTTACATGAGCGGACAAAACAAGTGCTCTCTGCAATAGTTTCCAGTTTCGAGACACCCTGATGTGTTGAGACAAGTGCAGAGAAACCTTCTGAAAATGAAGGTATTGTAGAATTTTGAAAGAAGCATTCATGGTTAGCGCTAACCAGCATTACATCAGAGAAGAAATGGCTATTCCTCCTAACGAGATATTGCCAGATATAAGCTATGGTAGTGGTTGCACGGGCATTGGCTTCCTTTGTCCTCATATCTGCCTTCTTCTTGAGTGCTATACAACTCTCCTCTCTCACAGCACCCACGTCCTCACCAGCTAGTGGAAAGGAGTGGTATCTGGATGTAGAGCAGCATAAAGGACACATGTGGACTCGGTTACCATGGGAGAGGAGCACAAGCTGAATGTACACTAGCAGAAAAGACAGGTGAGGACTTGAGTTCACTGGTTCTAGAATAGCTTCAAGCATACAAAACCGCCCTAAAAAGAAAAGCACAGGACCAGATGGTTTCACGTCACAATTCTACCAAACCTTTAAGAAGGAAATAGTACCTATACTACTCAACCTCTGCAAAAAGGTAGAAAAAGAAGGAAGACTACCCAACAAAAACATCACCCTGATTCCCAAACCAGGAAAAGACCCAACAAGAAAAAAAAATTATAGACCAATATCACTAACGAATATACATTCAAAAATATTTAACAAGAGCCTAACAAATAGAATCCAGAAACACATCAAACAAATTATACATCATGATGAAGTTGGTTTTATCCCAGGATCTCAAGGCTGGTTCAATATACGTAAGTCTATAAATGTAATTCAGCACATAAACAAATTAAAAAACAAAGACCATATGATTCTCTCAGTCGATGCAGAAAAAGCTTTTGATAATATCTAGCATCCCTTCATGATCAGAAAACTCAAGAAAATTGGTATAGAAGGGACATTTCTTAACCTGATAGAGGCTATCTATAGCAAACCCACAGCCAACATCATATTGAATGAAGTTAAAGTGGAATCATTTCCACTCAGATCAGGAATCAGAGAAGGCTGCCCACTGTCCCCACTCCATTTAAACATTGTAATGAAAGTTCTAGCCACCGCAATTAGGGAAGAAAAGGCAATCAAGGGTATCCATATAGGGTCAGAAGAGATCAAACTTTTGCTCTTCACAGTTGATATGATTGTATACCTGGAAAACACTAGGGATTCCACTACAAAACTCTTAGAAGTGATCAAGGAATACAGCACCATCTCAGGTTACAAAATCAACACTTGTAAGTCAGTAGCCTTTATATATACCAACAACAGTCAAGTTGAAAAAACAGTTAAGGACTCTATCCCATTCACAGTAGTGCCAAAGAAGGTGAAGCATTTGGGAATTTATCTAACAACAGATGTGAAAGATCTCTATACAGAGAACTATGAAACTCTAAGAAAAGAAATAGCTGAAAATGTTAACAAATGGAAAAACATACCATGCTCATGGCTGGGAAGAATCAAAATTGTTAAAATGTCTATACTACCCAAAGCAATATATATTTTCAACCAATCACTATTAAAGCTCCATTGTCATACTTTAAAGAACTTGAAAAAACAATACTTCATTTTATATGAAATCAGAAAAAACACCGAATAGCCAAGACACTACTCAAAATACAAATAAAGCAGGAGGAATCACACTACCAGACCTCAGACTATACTACAAATTGATAGTGATCAAAACAGCATGGTATTGGCACAAAAACAGAGAAGTAGATGTCTGGAAAACAAAAGAGAACCAAGTGATGAACGCAGCTACTTATTGTTATTTAATCTTTGACAAGCCAATTAAAAACATTCAGTGGGGAAAAGACTCCCTATTTAACAAATGGTGCTGGGTGAACTGGCTGGCAGCCTTCAGGAGACTGCAACTGGACCCACACTTTTCACCATTAACCAAGATAGACTCTCACTGGATTAAAGATTTAAACTTAAGACATGAAACTATAAAAATACTAGAGGAGAGTTCAGGTAAAACCCTTGAAGAAATCGGTCTGGGCGAGTATTTTGTGAGGAGGACCCCCCAGGTTATTGAAGCAGCTTCAAAAACACACTACTGGGACTTGATCAAACTAAAAAGTTTCTGCACAGCCAAGAACACAGTAAGTAAAGCAAGCAAGCAGCCCTCAGAATGGGAGAAGATATTTGCAGGTTATATCTCTGACAAAGGTTTAATAACCAGAATCCACAGAGAACTCAAACGCATTAGCAAGAAAAGAACAAGGGATCCCATC
>CAUYPK010023141.1:0-31769 GCA_963574355.1 Loris lydekkerianus
TAAATGTCATACCACGGTGACTGGGAAAATGCCAGGAAGGCTATGTTGAATATTGGGATGAAAATGTGTCAAATGGTTTATGAAGCTAGTATATGATGCCCCATGATCATATCAATGTACACAGCTATGATTTAATAAAAATAAATAAATAACCCCCCCCCAAAAAAAAAGAAAATTTTCCATTTAGCTCTTCAAACCAACTCTCTACCCTTCTCCATCCTGAGTTGTATTAATTGCATGAATTACCTTGATTGAATGGATTATTAAATGCATAGATTGTATACATTGCAGATTGCATTAATTGCTCCTCAGTCTTCGCAATTCCAATGGCATTCAGACAAGAGACCAAAGGAGGGCAAGAGAATAAGGTGAGTTATTTATTTTCCTTAACCCCTCCCAGAAGAATTGCCTTGGGTTGACTTTCTACATCCATGAAAGGTCATGTTACACTTGCTGTTTTGGTACTGTTAAAGTTTCTGGCCTTTAAGTGTATCAATAAATTTTATTGTACATGATTCTTATTTAAAAAAAAAAAAAACATATAATCATGTATACTGGAATTTTGAAGATATTTCTAAAAGAACAAAATGCCTTTTGACCAGCCATCAATGGAAACTGAGTCATATGGTTACAAACTGTGCCACCAGTCTGCTGTTTGGAAGAGTTGTGAACAGAGTAGCTTAAGCCTTTGAAAGACTTACTGGTAATTCCTCAAATTGGTCAACTATACTGTTTGATTTTGTTTCACCTTTAAAGAACCATTTTCACAAGGTAAATAATAGAAATATATATATATATATATATATACATATATTATATATATATATATATTTTTTTTTTTTTAAGAGGTCAGTTCTTGGTCTATCTCCCAGGTTGGAGCTCAGTGGCACTCCTAGAGTCCAGCCTCCTACTCCTCCTACTCCGGAGCTCAAATGATCCTCCCTCCTCAGCCTCCTGGGTAGAAGGACCATAGACTTGAACTACTGCACCTAACTATTTTCATTTCTTTTCCATACCCTTTCTTTCCTTCTTTCCTTTCTTCCTTCTATCTTTCTTGCTCTTTCTTTCTTTTTCCTTCTTCCTTTCTCCCTCTCCCTCTTTGTTTTCTTTGTTTCTATGTTGAGACAGGATCTGGCTCTATTGCCCTGGCTAGAGCCCAGTGGCACAATTGTAGCTATCTGCAATCTCAAACTCCTGGGCTCAGGGATCTTCCTAGCTCAGCCTCCCAAATAGCTAGGACTATAGGCATGCACCACCGTGTGTGGCTAATTTTTTTATTTTTCACTGAGACGGGGTCTCACAATGTTGGCCAGGCTGGTCTCAAACTTCTGGCTTCCCACCACAACTTCCCAAAGTGCTAGGATTACAGGATTGGGCCATAGCCCCTGGCCGTATTTTACTCTTAGAGCAATTGCTATGAACATTAAGATGGAGGAAGGACATTTGAAGCAGAGAGATAGCAAAGAGACGACAGCAATCCTCCAACAGAGAGGTGAGGAGGATCAGGATGGGTGGTGGCAATGTGAGGGGAGAATCTGGTTCTTGGTGAGAGACACAAAGTATCAAATGACACCCAGTTTCGTGGCTGCATAAACATCGTCCTACCCATAAAATTCAATGAGGTCATTGCAAAGATTATAAAAGTGGGCATGTTTAAAGTTAACTTATACATCATCTTTGTTTCAGCAAAGATTTAATGCAGCTCAAATTAGAGTAACGGATGTTTTCTCAGTCTGTTGTGCTGCTATAACAGGACACCTGAGACTGGGTAATTTATAAGGGAACTGTGTTTCTCACAGTTCTGGGGGCTGGGAAGTCCAAGATAAAAGTGCCAGCAGCTGGTGTCTGCTGAGGGTTTTCTTGCTGTGTCCTCACATAATGGAAAGCTGAAGGTCAAAAAGAAGAGGAACACAGTGTCCTCACATGGCAGAAGAGCAAAAGAGAGTGAGCCCAGGCTTGCAAGCTGTTTCCATGGCAGCATTAGTCCATTCACGGCGGGGGCAGAGCCCACGTGACCTAAACACTTCCCATTAGGCCCCATCTCCCAACACTGCTGCGTTGGGGATTAAGTACCCAACGCATGAATTTTGGGGTATAACAGATGTAAAAATGCCCCACAAATATGAGCTATTCCCCCTTTTTTTAATCACTAGCATGAACACATCCAGGAATGCCTATAAGTTTGCATGCTGTGCAGGGTGGGACAGAGGGACAGCTCAGGGGCTCTGCCAAAGGTGATCCCAAGGCCAAGTTTGATCAAGTAAACCTGGGAGTTGTGAGCTCAGAGGTCTGGAACCAGGGCACTCACTGTGAGTCAGACACTGTGCCCGACACGTTGCTCATTTAATTCTCAGAGCAAACTTGCAAGGACTTAAATTTAAAGAAAGAAAACACTTTACAGATGAGAAAATTCAAGGCTTTCGGAGGTTAATTAGCCTCGCCAGTGGGAGTCAGAGGGTCCTCTACCGACTCTCTGTGCTTTGGCAATGATGCATAGCCCTCTGTGTCTGCAAGAGCTGAGCTGCAGTTTAGTACAAACACATCCTCAGCAGCTCTGCCCAGCTGCAGCCCACAGAGGGGTCAAAGGCTCCTGGGGGGATGGCATAGCTGGCAGTGGGGCTTTGGTGGAAAGAGAAAGCCTTGTCTCCTGTCTGTATGGATGATTCATTCTCTCTTTCTTTCAGCCATGCAGCCCTGGGGAAGGAAGCCCTCCCTTCCCCAGCAGGACCCTGATGGTGGCTGTCACACTCTTCTCAGTGGTCAGCCCTATTTCCAAAGTGACATGGATCCTTGCTGCCCCCTCAGGGGCCTCCCTCAGCTGCCACGTCATAGCTGTGGTGGGACTGCTCCCTATCAAGGCTAAAACCTTCTCACAAGGCTCATCAAACAAGAGTACTGAGTTCAAGGGTACTGGGTTCAAGGGTACGGCATTTTTAGTTCTTTGCAGGTAGAAGGACTTTGGGTTTGTCACTACTGACTTCCCCTCCAGCATCAGCATTAAAGGAAACAGATGCTGCTGAACCAACTGAACATTTCAGAAAATTCCTCATTGTCACCTTGAACTAGTCACCTACTCTCACCTTTGACAGCCATCCACCTTTCTGGCTCCCAACTTGGCTTAACCCTAAATGTGGGGCTTCTGGATGCCGCAAGAGTGGTACTGTTGGGTAAACCCTAGTAGGACCCCCCATGACTCACATATGGTGGGGCTGCCTCCCTAGGTCAGGACCCCTCAGACTGACCTGGCCCAACCTTGATCATGCCAAGTCCCATGGTACCTACCAAATGCACCCTTCCCACCCAACACACACACACCTCAAGAAAGTCTGGCTCAACTGGGAGACCACAAGCCATCAGGAATGGGGTTTTTAAGGACAAATCATGAGTAGTAAATTCAACCCAAGGCAGGAAGAGGAATCAAAGAAGTCAGAATCTGAGGGTCCAAATGCTAGGGGCAGCATGTGCAAACCCAGGCCTGCAGATGAAGTCAGGGCCATAAAAGTCCATAGGATGAGGAAGGGACAGAGCCCGGTCTGAGCAGTGGACAGGCAGGGCAGGGACCGAGCAGGCCATGAATCTCACTGATGGTTTTGACTTCCCCTCAGCCAGTAGGTGGAGGGTCCATAGGAGAGCCCTGAAGGCTTAAAAGGCAGAGGGAGGGTTTGGTGTCAACAGTCAGGCAGTGCCAGGGACAAGATTCAAAGTCATTCGGTTCTGTCTGCCCAGAGGAGAGTTCCACAGTACCCCTGGCCCTCCCAGAGGCTTGTGCTGCCGCCACCCCTCCCACCTTAGTCCCCAGGAGCAAGTCCAGAGGAGAAATCAACTTTAAAACCCAAAAGAGCAGGACTCAGAGGCCAGGAAGGGTCTGAGCTTCAGGAGCAAAGCTTAACTGGTGCCTGCAGTTCCGGGAGGTGAGGAGGCTTCCCACAGTCTGGCCTCTCACTTGGCCCCACCAACCCTCTCACAGTTGCCATGTGCAGCCGGGATGTGATGGACCAGCCTTGGGTTAGCTCTCTCAGAGACAGGCCAGGGTCTTCAACACCTACCCCTGTCCCCAAGGATTGCGTGTTTGTAAAGATCTGCTGATTAGATAACTGAGGTGAAGGGACCGGGATGCTGTAAGGGGTGGGAGAGGTACAACAGTCATGGGGAAAATAAAAGTATTTTTAAGTAGCTACTGTGTGACCAGCACCATAGCCACACAACAGCCGGGAGCGGGAGGTGGGGTCTTTCTAAAAGTCAAACTTGTTGGGTCATCCCCTGCTTCAAATCCCTCAGTGACTCCTGGCTCCTTCCCTTCCTCATCCTATGGATTTTTGTGGTCCTGACTTCATCTGCAGGCCCAGGTTTGCACATGCTGCCCCTAGCATTTGGACCTCACATTCTGACTTGATTCCTCTTCCTACCTTGGGTTGAATTTACTACCCAAGATCTGTCCTTAAAAACCCCATTTTACTGCAATCAGGGTAAAATCCACCTGCCTCCAGTGTGAGGCCTTCAGGAATCTCACCGGGCCCAGCCGCACCCGCCCCACCTGCCCTCGTGGTGCGTCCAGACTGTGCAGCTTCAGACTTGCTCTCACATATCATTCTGCCATTTGCTTTTCTCACGTCCTATATCATCGACATCTGGCGATGCCCACATGTTTAGGTTTATACCTGACACTTCACATGCACGATCTCACTTAATCCTCCCAACAAATCTATGAGGCAGAGATAATTATATCTATTTTACAATAAAAGAAACAGAGGCTGAGAGGCTGTGAGTTGTTCAAGGTCATTACTTAGACAAAGTCTGACAAGTTTCCTAGAATGTGGGACTTTCAGTGCTAATCCTGAAAAGTCCTGGGCAAATCAGGAGGAACTGGTCACCACAGGCCAGTTTCCCTGCTGCACCTCTGAGAGATCTGACCTCCTCTCCTGGGGTCCCGAGCTACTGGACTTTGGGAGGCTAGTTAGGGTCCCTGTCTATTCTGTGCTTACTGGTCATCTTAGGAGCTACCCAGCAGGAGGAGAGCATGGCTAAGTCTGTCCCACATTCTAGGACCCTTGTCAGTCTTTGTCTTAAAACTGAGAGCTCTGCACTCCAGGAATATCTCCCCCCTCAGCTCCTGGCCAGTGGGGTTGGCCAGCCCCTAACACAGGTCAGTTTCTTTATTCTTCAGATGAGGTGACCAGGATAGGCAGCGCCCCTGGGGATTTGCTCAGGAGCAGCTTTAAAGCTACAATTCAGATAATCCAATGGTAGCATACATCCACTCAGCTGGAAGATGGGACAGAGGAGAAAGAAGCCCCCACCGTGGGGAAGGGCTGCCCCAGGCAGGCAGGATCAGAGCAGGGCAGAGGCCAGAGGGGACACTCAGGGCCCAATCTCGGGCTCTCTTATTTGCAGTTGGATTTCTAGTTTCTAGCATAGTATCTGGCACAGAGCAAGTGTCCAATGCATATTGAATGAACGAGTGAACAAACGCATGCCTGGGCCATCACAGTGAAATAGCAGACGTCAAGCAGCTGGAAGCCCAGCTCAGTGGTACAGATGCTAACAGACAAGTCAGATCCATAGGAGAAGCAGAGGGCCAGGAGCGAACCCCCACCCCAGCCCCCAAACAGGGCTGTGCCAGAGATAACAATCCGTCCATCCTGTAGGGCTGCACAGCCTTGGAAGCTCACTGTTCCCTGGCAGTTCTTGGGGAAAAGCCTGCCCTTTCAGGACCCCCACCCTTTTTCTTTCCCTTAAGCAAGTCCCAGCCTTTGGCAAACACAGCCAAGAAAGCAAGGCTTTCACCACCTTCTTCCCCAGAAAGCTTTATTGTGAAGAAGTCGTTGTCATTAGCCAAAACTCAAGACTAATGGAGCAGGGTTTCCACTGGGCAATCACATCCAACGTGTAAAAGGCTTTTTACTGTAATTATTCCAGCTGCTACAAGAGGGACCCCAGGAAGCAGCAGCAGCGCCATCTTGTGGCTCTTTCGAGAACACCACAGGGCTCCGGGTCAGCCCTTCACCAGGTGTGTGCAACCCACAGCTCTGAGAATTTACGACTTTGGAGCTCTCAATAAGAATATCTACTCCACTATTGTACAATCTGATGCACTGCTCAACCATTACAGAGATCAAAAACCATAACATCAATCCCCAAATTCAGCATGGATTCAATGACATGTAACCTCTGTGTTTTCAGAAAACTGAAGAGTTCCCAGAGAAAATGCACACACTTGCTGAGCTAACTGGTGTGCAATACACAGGCGTAGATTAAAGAACAATACTTCTCCCGTCCTCCACTCTCTCCCTGTGTAAGCTTGCCCTCTTTGCTTATAAAAGGAGATACTGATTTTTTTCATTAAATGGTCCATTCATTCACTTAGCAAACATTTATTGATTGCCTATTATGTGCCAGGCCTGGTACAGGGTGTGGGGTGTACAACAATGAGGCAAACAAATGTGGTCTCTGCCTGTCGTGGTGTTTATCATCTAGTGGAAATGGTAACATAAATCAAATGCTTACTGAAATAATAAAGCCCTGGAGAAAATGCTAGGAAAGAGGACACAAGGGTTCTGAGCCAGTGCGCTGGGACCGCAAGTGTGATGCATTCCAGAGAGATATGGCTCCTTCTATCATGTGTAAGCTGGAAACTAGAAGTCTGAATTCTCTTCCAGGAAACTCAGAGAGAACAGGAGCTTTCAGGTATTGTACTGGCAAGCCTGCTGGTAGTTGATTGCTGGGAACAATAGGATTTGAATTGACCCCAGGATTGGGGATGTTTTATCTGGTTCTTTTTTACTCCTCCCACACACACACACACACATGCACAGTTAGTTTTAAATTACGTGTGGATGAGAACTGCAGCCCTATAGAGTCCTGCTCAGGGAAAACCTGAAATGTTCTCTAAAAGAAAACCTTACCTCTGAGGTTCGAAGGAGCTGGGGCCGTAGAACCACTGGGGCTGCCCCAAGACAGTGAGCCTCGAGCCTGACTCCCCTGTGGAAGGGAGATGAAGGTACAGCTAGCACAGCCGCAAGACTACACAGGTGTAGAGACTCAGCCTTGAAAGGGGCCTTAAGGCTCACCCTGTCCTGATGTTTGAAAGAGGGTGGTGGAATACACATGAGTCTTGGAATCAGACAGACATGGATCCTAACCCCAGCTACAGCACGATTTGCTGAATTAACTTCTCATTTCATCCTCTGCAAAATGAAAACAAGAATCTCTATGCTACAAGGAGACTCAAAGCTCCTTTTTGGTCCCAAAAATGGGCCCCATCTCCTGGAACTTCTGCTCTCCCTGCCCTGCATGATAGGGGATCCTTGGGCTAAATATTATTGGTTCTTTCTTTCCAAAAAACAGTAACTCAACATTCAAGGTTTTTAATTTGCATTAATTTTGTAAAGAATAGATTTATTTACAAGCTTATTTTCCATGCTGATATAAATATACATAAACCATTGAATAAATCAGTTGGTAGAAAGGGACAGCTCATCCTAACAGAAGAATGGCAACTGATAAATGTACAAGGAATGATGGAAATAGAAAATCACCTTTAGGCAAACATTGCCGTATAATTGTTGTGAGCAAGGTACTTACTAAATACAAACAGGAAAACGGTGATTTAATGGTGAAGAAACCCGGCAGACATTCCTTTACCAAGAGATCTATGTTAACATCACAAGTAATGTGACAAATCAACACCAGTGATGGGAAGCCCCAAGGAGGGCACAACGTCGCTTCCGTGGTTTTCTTGCCAAAAATGCTTAATCTCAATCCAATGATGAGAAAACATCTGAGAATCGCAAATCGAGGGTCATTCTATAAAACAACTGACCAGGACTCTTCAAAATTGTCAAGGTCATGAAAGGCAAAGAAAAAAAAAAAATAGCCTGAGAAATTCTCACAGATTACAGAAGACCAGGAAGACATGGCAACTACATGCAATATGGAATACTAGATTAGGACCTGGTCCAGAAACAAGAAAGACATCAATAGAAAAACTGACAGCATTCAAATAATGTTGTAGATTAGTAAATATTGTATCAATGCCAATGTTAGTGAGATATTTAGGAACGAAAAGAACCTATAGAAATGTTTTTTTGTTTTGAGACAGAGTTTCATTGTGTCGCCCTCAGAATGCTGTGGCATCACAGTTCACAGCAACCTCAAACTCTTAGGCCCAAGTGATCCTCTTGCCTCAGCCTCCCAAGTAGCTGAGACTACAAGCACCCACCATAATGCCTGGCTATTTTTAGAGACGGGGTCACACTTTGCTCAGGCTGGTCTTAAACTCCTGAGCTAAAGCAATCCCACCTCGGCCTCCCAGAGAGCTAGGATTACAGGCATGAGCCACTGTACCAGACTAACCTATAAAAACAATTTAAACACTACAGAAGAGATATGTACAATGATTATGTATCAATTACAAAAATAAAGAAGAGTATAAAGTAGAAGGGCTCCTCCCAAAGACCTACCTCCTACAGGTAACCACCAATGGCAGCTTGATATTTTTACATTTATATGAAACAACATGCATAAATGAAATCCTGCTCTCTCTATATATATGTATATTTATTTCCATAATAAGCTTTACCCACTCAACAATAAATCTATCCATATTTATGTCTTAATCTTTTCCATGGCTGTACTGTATAATATTCCATTATCATGATCTAAAACCATCTAACCAATCCCAGATTTGTAATTTTTCCCTATTTTAAATATTTCTATTTTTTAAGAAAAACCTATATGTATATATGTTGTATGTATGTGCGTGAATATAGATACACATATTTCTATAGGATAGTCTTAGAAGAAAAGTGGTTGAATCAAAGTAAAGAAAAATTTAAATCTCAATTATACTTCTGCCAACAGTGAATTAAAGTGTCTACTTCCCCATATCCTGAAAAATAATATTACCAGCATTTTAAACATTTTTTAGTTAAGTGGACAAAATTATAGATTCTTTGGCCTATCTGAATGTCACTCCGAGGACTCTGTACATACTACAAGGAACTGTGGGTGCCTTGAGTGAATTTTAGTCTCTGTTTGCTGACCAAGTTACTTAAGCTTTCTGGTAGCAGCCAGTCTCCAGAATGGCCCCCAGTAACCCCTATCTGCCCCTGTTCATGTTCTGTGGAGTCCCCTCCCACATCGCATCATGATTGCTCTGGGTAACCAATAGAATATGGCAGAAATGATGACATGTGGCTTTTGATGTTGGTCCATAAAAAGGCATGTGGTTTCCCCTTGTTCTCCCTCAGATTATTACCCACCCTGGGGGAAGCCATCTGCCATGTTAAATGGATACTCAGGACCTTATGGAGGTCTCATCAATTCTGCACCAGGAAGAATGGAGGCTTCCTGCCAACAGCCATGTGAGTAAGCTGTCTTGAAAGCACAATGTCCAGCCTCAGTCCACCCTACAGATGACTGCAGCCCAAGCCATCATCTTGACTTGCAACCTTGTGAGAGACCCAAAATGTGAACCAGCCAGCTAAACTATTCCCAAATTCCTAATGATCAGAAACTGTATGAGATAACTAATGCTAATTATTTTAAGCCAACAAATTTTGAAGCCACACCTTCCTCATCTGTAATGTAGAAATGTTAAAGATAATTCCAATGCCCCCTTCAGAGAGAATGCAGATGAAGTACCTGCCACCTGCAGGGCCCATGGACATCAGTCTTCCCCTCTCTCCTTGGGAAGACCTTGCTGGTAGCCTGAGTAAACAGAGAGGAGTGTTTGAATGCCTTTGACCTTTTCATTTAAAATACACGTCAAATCAGTTTCTAATTCATTTACAGATACATTATTCTGGGAATGAAGCAGGGAGTGAACTTTGTTGCAATGTGTTCCCTGCCCTTTTATGTGATGAAATTATAAAAGCAAACAGTCTTATTGCTCTCGTCTTCAGAGAGCTGCCAAACCCCTCCCCGGGTGATCAGGGAGTGGCTGCTTGGCACCCCAGCCAGGGACAAGCTAATTGGAAGGCCCACAGGTCAGGTTCCGCCCAGACTGCAACCAACGCTGCTCTCCACGCTGCCATCTGGTGGCCACAGTCCGCAATTGCAGCTTTCCCACAGGACGGCCGCCTTGGGGACGGTGGCGATGTCCCTCCCTTTATCTGTGCTAGCGACTGTTTCTCCCCTTCCAAATGAGTGGCCCTGGCTATTTCTGCCTTGCCCTCCACGCACAGGAACTTGAGCAAATTTCCAGGGAAGGAAATTTTAGTCAGTTTGTGTTGATATAACAAATTGTATAGACTCAGTGGTTTAATAACAAGAAAAATTTATTTCTCACAGTTCTGAAAGCTGGAAGTCCAAGACCAGGGTGCCAGTGTGGTCAGGCTCTGGTGTGGCCTCTTTCTGGGCTGCAAACTGCAGCTTATCACTGTACTCTCACCTGATGGACAGGGCAGGGGGAGCCGACATAAAATCTTCCAGGCCTTCGTATAAGAGCACTAATTTCATCTCTGAAGCTCTACCACCATGACATTGGGGATTAGGATTTCAACATTTAAACGTGAGGGCAACACAAACATTCAGTTCATCACATAGAAAATCTTAACTAGGACCACGGAACATCAGAATGATCCCTCAGCCCAGCTGCCAGCTGCAGCCAGGCTGGAGCCTTTGTATGACCCCCAGCCAAGCTCCCTACTCCCCTCAGACACATTCCCTGGAGGGAAGAGTGACCTCTGTCCCTGTTCCTGTCTTTGTTCATTTTTTAATACCAGTGTTCAGAGTCATCAATCCCAACTGTCTCTCCAGCCCCAGGAGGTGCCTGGCTAAAATTCTCCACGTGGGCACACAGATTTAGCCAACAAAAAATCCTCATTTCATCCACTTATAACAACAAACACAGTTGACACCCCTCTTAATTTAAAATAATTAAATCCAGCAATGCTGGAGACAAGAGGGGCTGTCTGGCCAAGGTGGTGGAAAGAAATGCAAATTATGACGAAGGGCACTCATCAGTTGGAGAATGTACCATAGCTTGAGTCCTGATGAGCTGCAAGGTCATCTCCAAAGGATTACCATGGTTTTGAAGCAAAGGTAGGGTGAGAACAGGGAGTAACCAAAGATAAGAAGGTCCCCTATGAGCCTCTGAGTACTGGTTCCCACCACAGAAGCCACTGCAATCTTTGGGTTCCACACCCTGGGCTTGAATTCTGTCACTTACTGACCTTGGGGCCCCAGTTTTCCCTTCTTTTTTTTTTTTATTGTTAAATCATAGCTGTGTACATTAGTGCAATCACCTGTACCCATTCTAAGATGCACCATAGATGTGGCCCCACACGTTACCCTCCCTCCACCCAAATCTCCCACCTCCCTTCCCCTTCCTTGGCCCTTTCCCTATAGTCTTGTGCTATAGTTGGGTTATAGCCTTCATGTGAAAGCTATAATTTAGCTTCGTAGTAGGGCTGAGTACACTGGATACTTTTTCTTCCATTCCTGGGATACTTTGCTAAGGAGAATATGTTCCAGCTCCATCCATGTAAACATGAAAGAGGTAAAGTCTCCATCTTTCTTTAAGGCTGCATAGTATTCCATGGTGTACATGTACCACAATTTGGTAGTCCATTCGTGGGTCGATGGGCACTTGGGTTTCTTCCATGACTTAGCAATTATGAATTGGGCTGCAATAAACATTCTGGTACAGATATCTTTGTTATATTGTGACTTTTGGTCTTCTGGGTATAAACCTAGTAGAGGAATTACAGGATCGAATGGCAGGTCTAGTTTTAGGTCTCTAAGTATTCTCCAAACATCCTTCCAGAAGGGACGTGTTAGTGGGAATGTGGGCTTTGTTTTTGCCGTGACTATTATTATTATAGCTGCCACCGTCATTGTGTTTAGACTTGCCAAAACACAAGAGGACAGAAATTTTGAATTCTGAAGCAACTCCTTTTACTTGTGACTTACTTATTCTCATGCCTTGGCACAACATTCTCCCCAATGAGCAAAGAACACTTGAAATTTGGTCTTGGCTCATACCTCAAGGTCAAAGGAAAACATAAAATCTTGGAAGGCAGATCCTTTGGACTTGGGATCATTACTCAAAGAGCTGGCTCTAGCCATCGGCAGAGCCAACCGCTGGCCGCTCTCAAGAGGAGAGAGCCTTCCAAGCCTAGGTCCCCACCCAAGGAGATGCAGAGCCATCACCATCACATGGGAGTTGAATCAAGGGCAGTGGGTGTCCACCCAAAAGACCAGAGGCCCCTAATCCTCTCGCTGGCATTCGCACCCTGTCTGCAGATCACTGTGTAAATATGGTGTGTAAATGCTTTTTAAATGGCTTTACCTAAGGCTGAACTGCTGGCAGGCAGATGGGCAGCCACATCACACAACCATCAATTTGTGTCACTGGAGCTTTTGCAAAGAGACAGCTCAAACGGGAGAAGCAAACCCGCTCTGTTCCCTTTTCAGTCTCCTCCTCCTTCTGCTTGACTTCTGGTTTTCCTGTGTGTGTTCAGGGGTTGGGGGTGGTCTCTGGGTGTCTTCCCAATAAGCCAAGTCCCCACAGAGCCAAGTTCCCCTCATTGTTAAGCCCCAGGAGATATCATTCCATAGGTTATAATTTCACAGACACCAGCAACAGTTCAGACACTTCTTCTGTAGTTCCCAGCAGCAATGATTCTGCAGAGGGAAGCGGTGAGTGGAAGCCTGGGGTCTCCCATATTGTCCCCAGGTAATGGTTTTTGTTCCCAGGGTACAATTAAGTCACTGTTTGCTTTGTGTGTGTGTACCGAATACACAATGCCTTCTATTCTCAAGGCCTAAAGAAAACAGGCATTGGCATGAGGCATCCACATTTTCCTTAATGAACTAAACAGCCCAACCCGAAATTCAAGTGCTAAACTTTCAATAGCAAACAAAAGGCTCATGTTCCAGTCCAGTTCACTGAAACCAAGTGACTTTTATATCAGCCTTGAACCCTGGGAGCATTTACTTACTTATTCTTCTCTTATCAGCACGTTTAGGGGTCAGTTCCACAGGTAAGCAAGGGAAACAAATGGAGCATATGACACTTTGGATGACAAAAAAAATCTCTGTGACTCGTACTCAACACTCCATGTGTTCCTGAAGGATTTTTCTCCTCTCTCCCCAGTCCCCCAAATCTGGGGAATCGGGCATTTTGGACACTTGAACAGGCAATTCAACCTTTAGAATAAGATCTCCTAAATCTCTGCCATAGATGACAATGACTCCCTCCCATCGTGAGTCCCTGAGAATTGACCTCTGGGTTAGGCAGGCTTTTCCCTCCCCAAGCAGTTCTTTGCTTGTGAGTGTCACATAAACAGCAGCCCTACAGCAGAAAACCTGCAGTATTATTCCAGGTGAAAATGGCTATTTGCATAAAAAATGATGAAAAGAATGGGAAAGTCTGGCCCACCTTAAAGGTAATATTCTCAAATTTGAGGAGATAAAAAGAGGCATATGGTAGATTTACATCAAAGTCATTTTGAGGTGTTATAAAATTAGTTCCCCAAGCATGCCTTTTGTCCCTTTTGCTGAAAAGGTGGAGTACCTCTCCATGTTAGTAATTAGATAAGGTTAGGGTCAGACGTGAAGTTTCTATTAGGCAGAGAAGCTGAGAGAGTAAGAATGAAGTGTGTCTCGTGTAGACGGGAGAGGGAAAGTGAGCTGAAGAGTCTATAAAGGCTCTGGTGATATTTGATCAGCAGTGTTTACGGCCTCTCTTTCCTGGACTGCAAATGACAGAAATCCTTCTCTTATCATAAAGTGACAAAAAAGTGACTGGGTTATGCAAAGACTAACACTACAAGTGCCTTGAAAACTTCATGATAAGGGGTATGAAAATCCAATGTGGGAAAAACAAACTGCCTTTGTCTTATAAGCTTTCAAACCCATTAAGACTTAGAAAGACAAATATTATACTGCCAGAAATAAAAATCATGACATCCAGACATGGATGTAGCAATTCATAGTGATTTCTTTATTTGGAAAAGAATACTTAAAACTTAATTTACCGTGTTGGTAAAAATTGCTTTCTGGAGTCCCCTCTCCCCCCCCAAAAAAAGCAAGAGGACAAATAGATCTCAGCCTTCAGCCTTGCATTTACAGCTGTTTGGCACTATTTCTATAACCACCCTTCTAGGCAGGAAGCATGACACAGGATCAGTGGACTGGAAGAACTCTCATTGGGAGAGCCTTCATTTATCAGAGAGCGGCTGCTATATACCCGGATGTAGCTATGTTCAGATTGACAGCATCCAGGTCTGCACCTACCCCCTCTGAAGAGCAATGCCTGTCAGACCCAATTCTCCAGCAGTGAAGATTTAGGTAATCACAGGCCTCAGTTTTTAATTGACATCCGTTTCAGGGTATCTATTTCCCCCTCAAGTGCTTGTCAAAGGTGGGATACTAAAGTATTTACATCTATTAATTGCAAGTAACACATACATGTGTGTATTTCTTTGTAGTTAGATAACCCTTATAAGCCAACAATCATCTGAGTCTGGCTGGAGGTGGAGCTTTTTAAAATACAGGTTCCAGGGCCCCTCCTTAGATGATTCAGTCCATGGAGCTGGACCCAGCAACCTGCATTTTAACAAGCTCCCGGGTGCTCCTGAGACATGGTGAAGTTTAAAAATGCAAAGACCTGGAGTAGTGGTTGTCAACAGTAGAGGCACTGGGGCAAGTAGTACAAAATCCTGATGCCCTTACCAGATCCCAGACCAAATAAAATATCCTCATCTCCATGGCTGGGCCCAGGTAAGATGTTTAAAATTCACAGGGATTCCCTAAGCAGCCACTGTAGTTAATGCAAACAGGTGTTTCTTGTGCAAAACCAGACATGACTCAGAGAATTTCTTCTATCAACTGCTCCCCCCAGATATTTTTCAATTACTCCTGCTAGGTTAACCCTTCCTTTCAGTAACTGATTCTATCTTCCTCTTATACTGCCTTCTCAGTATAACGTCCGCTCATTACCTCAGATCACCATGCCTGGGGACTAGAACGAAGTTCCTTACTGTGGAGAGCTCTGCTGTCACACCTGGGGAGAAAATGATTAACAACTGCAATTTAAAAGTGGACTCATTCCGCAACAATTCCAAAACTACCTGTCTAAGATAGCCCTATGCCCACTATCAAAGAATTTTTAGAAAAAAAAATTTTTAATGGCTTTGGTGCACCACACAAGGATACAGTTGCACCGCCTTCCCTTTCTACAGCCTGGAGGAACACCTCCTTGTGTGGCTCACAGCCTCCTGCAGAGACCGGGGGGTGGTCGTGCGTAAGCCCACACTATGCCATCTTCCCACTCTCCCCTGCCAACATGCCTTGAATCTTGGGGACCCAGAGCAGGCACAAGAAGAAAAACATCTCCCCGTGGACTACATTAACTCGAAGCTAAATTGCTCCAACAAACTCTTTTAAAATCCAAGTACTCTCAAAAGAAACTAAGCCTCACTCACCAGGGCATGGTGCTTTAACCCAGTGCTCTCTACTGCAGGGTTCTGGGGGATACTGGTTGTTTGAGCCAAAGCTCTGGGCCACAATGTTTTGAAATAAACTGAATCCATTGTCAATATTTTAAAACTCTAATTCCTGGTGTTGGCTGAAGACTTGGAAGGGCTGGCAGCACTGGCCCACGTCCCAACAGACAGCAAGCACCCAGTAAATAATAGCAGCCCCTTTAGCTGTCCCGTGTGCTGCAGCTGGACATAGGTCCACTGCTCCCTACTACCTTATGCCAGGTCAGCCTCACTCCTCACTGCTATCTGCAGAGCAAAGTCTTTCTTTAATCAGCAACTCACCCTGAGGGGGCAGAACTGGGGATGGGATTTTTGTGATCACATTTTTGTGATCCACTCGCTTAGTCGTTAGACCTTGGACAGCCATTGTCCTCTCCTCAGAGTCCTAGTTTCCTCAACATTACTATTTTGATTGATTGGTGACACTTCTCAGGGCACCTAAGAGTACTAAAAGGAACTGGATGTGAATAGGAAAGCGTTTGAAAATGACAGAGCAGTACATGTGCAAAGGTTCACTAGCCAATCAGCTTACAATGGCCGCTCAGGAGCACCCTAGAGGAAGGTCCACTGGGGTAGGACTCAGAGCAATTTAAAGGCAATCTGAGAAGTCCAGGCAGTGGGCCCATGACTGTAACCTCAGCCACCAGCAGAGCTCCCTTTCGACAAGGGTTCCGCCCACGGTCAATGTGCCAGTGGAAACCAGGAGGTTGCCAGTTTCTGAGTCAAAAGGAAGAGGCTGCAAACACATGCTCACAAGTGGGCCTAATTCCTTCATTACTTCCAGCCTGACCCAGCATCTCCAATTTAGACCAGGGTCTCCTGATCCACACAGGAGGATGGAAAGACACGGAAAAGCAGAGAAGACAGCCCTTTATTCCATCCCCATCCAGCCCCCACTGCCTTCCCTACCCCCATCTCCCACAGACCTTTATCTCCTCTCTTTCCCTCTATTATCAGTTTAGTAGGTTATTTGCATTTTGGCAGGATTTTCCATTTCCAGGCCTATCAACTGAGTCTGGAGGAGACGACAGATGGCCTGCTACACAGCTAATTTGAGGACATATTCAAGACAGTAATCAGCTACAGATTGACTTGGCACCAGCCACCAAGGGAGGACAGGCCAAGTACTTCTAAAGTCCAGCACATCCCCATGACTTTGCCTTCACCTGCTTTGCCAATAGAAAGAGAATATTTTAATCTCATTATACTTTGTTTTGGAAGGAACTCTAGATTTCATAACATAAGCAGTCCATCTAAATCTTCAGGTGAATGGCCAACAAGAAGTCTGGGGAACTTCTCCCTGCATCAGTAACCCCTCATTAGTCAGCTTTCTTATTATTTTCCTATCCAAGCAAGTACCAAACGTATAGGTACCAGCTTATGCTCCTTCTATGTCGACTGTGATGATCTGTCAATTGCAAGGACATTGTCAACACCTTGCTGAAATCCCCTGGGTGCCAGGATGATGTCCCATTAGTCCAACAAGGGATTCAGATAAGGAAATAAAGTTGGTCTAATATGACCAGCAACCTAGTGTTTGTTATTTTCCTTTCATTCTTCTAAGAGCCCATCCAGTGTGTCCATCTTATCCTTATTCTTCATCTTTTTTTTTTTTTTTTTCAGTGAGTCTCACCTTGTCACCCTCAGTATAGTCTGGTGGTGTCACAGCTCACAACAACCTCAAACTCTTGAGCTCAAGTGATTCTCTTGCCTCGGCCTCCCAAGTATCTGGGACTACAGACACCTGCCACAATGCTCTGCTATTTTTAGAGACAGAGTCTCACTCTTGCTAAGACTGGTCTTGAACTACTAAGCTCAAGCAATCCACCACCTCAGCCTCCCTGAGTGTTAGGATTACAGATGTGAGCCACTGTACCCAGTCCTTGTTCTTCTTAATTAAAACACTGGTCTACAAAATGTTCCTGTTCGGTTGTTTTGTTTGTTTTTTTATTTAGTATTTGTCACAATCATCCAGGTGTGGTCTAGGCTAGTTTCATATAGTCATCATGACTTATGTATTTATTTTCCTCACCTTATTTTTAGTAAATCCTTTAAAAATCTGAGCATATTTAGAAAATTCCTTTACCAATAAATATTCATTTCCTTCCGCCTTTTCTCTTGAACTGCAGCATTTCTGACATTGCTTACAGTCTCAGTGTTTAAAACCCTGTACCTAAGCCATATCATCTTGGAGAAAGTTTATATATATATAAATTATCTCTTTCTTTATGTATGTATGTATGTATGCATGTATATATATACATACATACATACACACACACACACATACATACTTGGGTCATTAGAAAAGTTTTGAGATAGCACCTGTAGTCCCACCTATTTGGGAGGCTGAAGTGAAGAGGATCACTTGAACCTAGGAGTTTGAAGTTGCTGTGAGCAATGAAGATGCCATGGCACGCTACCCAGGGTGAAAGAGGGAAACTCTGTCTCAAAAAAAAAAAAAATTGGAGATATACAAAAATGAAGAAATGTAAAGTCTGTGGGGATAGAAACAAATGTAACCCTCCCAGCAAAAACCAACAAGCCAAGCAAGTTAAAATTTTCTTGAGTGAATCAGAAAAGATGCAGCTGACTATGTTTCTTAGAAATAAAATAATGAACCATAACATGGTCTGTCTCAAAACTTTTATAGTGACCTGTGTGTGTATAATTTTTTCTACTTTCTTAAAGACCAAGAATGGCTTGATACTTAACTACCAAGCCACAATCACATGGCTGTGATGCAGTTCCAAGAGCTCTTAACACAGTCTATGACAAGACAACAAGGTTCAAATTCCACGTGTGCCATTAAATACTGTGTAACTTCAGGCTAGATGCTCAACTTCTCTGGGTCTCAGTTTTCATCTTTGTCAAAGAGAATAATGGCTACCTCTCAACCTGCAAGAATGAAATAGTCCCTACAAAGAGCTTAGCAAAGTGCTTGGCATATGGTAAAAACAAGTACTCCTCTATAAGTAGGAGTAGTGAGTAGTAATAATAAAAAAGTAGCAGTGGGAAGATGAAAGAAAGAAGGAAGAAAGAAGGAAGAAAAAAAGAAAGCAACAATACATTTAAAATGGGTAGCCTGGGTTCACTCCCATACCTCAGTAGTTCAAAAACTCACATTTTGGCTTCTCCTAGAGTATCATTTCACTTCTCTCTTAGTCAGAGAGAACAACACATATCCAGGCTTTTCTGGAGGTCCAGAAGCGCAGGAGGCAATCCCCTCCAGTCTGTCATCACTTGCTGTTCTCCTATCAACCAGCTGCATGACCTGCAGCAAGGACTTCCCCATCCCGAGCTTGATTTTCCTCATAAATAAAACATGGGGCACTAAAGAGATGACTCCTCCAGTTCCTGTGCCTTTGATCCCAGGAGCTGGATTCCTCCAGTCAGCTTCTGTTCTGGAGACAGAGGACAGGGTTCTGATTCTTCAAAGTACTTTTGCTTCCACCCCTCAGACAAGCTCCTAGAGGCAATGTGGTTGTCTCCTGTGTCCCGACAGTCTTTTTCATGCTTCCAACCATTTGCTTTCCAGGCTGCTGGGACCAGTGCCGCACTCCCCAATACATCCTGAGGTCACCAAGGAGATGTGGGGGTAAGCTTCTGGTACCTGTGACCTCAGACCTTTGAAGTCCTTCATGAAGGGTCTTTCTGTGACTTTCCACGGCACAATTGTTTGCCAGGTGCTCAGTAGATAGAAAGAGTCTTCTTTTCCTGAAGAGCACGGATTCTTTTCCCACTCACAAAGCCTCCCGCCTTCAACAAAAACCAACAGACCCACACTGACTCATCAGAAACCCAAGCATCTTTATTCTTCTGCCACATAAAAATTTCAAGTTCAAAGGGCCAATGGCACCAGTTATGGTTTGAATGTGTCTTTCAAAGTTCATGTGTTGGGCTCGGTGCCTGTTGCTCAAGCAGCTAAGGCGCCAGTCACAAACATCTGAGCTGGTGGGGTCGAATCCAGCCCGGGCCCACCAAACAACAATGACGGATGCAACCAAATAATAACCAGGCGTTGTGGCGGGCGCCTATAGTCCATGCTACTTGGGAGGTGGAGGCAGGAGACTCACTTGAGCCCAGGAATTAGAGATTGCTATGAGCTGTGATGCCACAGCACTCTATCCAGGGCAACAGGTTGAGGCTCTGTCTCAAAAAAACAAACAAACAAACAAAAAACAAAGTTCATGTGTTGGAAACAAACCCCATGAGGGGTGGACCTTTAAGAGGTGATTAGGTCATGAGGACTCTGCCCTTCTGAATGGATTAATGCTATTATTGCAGGAGGGGTTTGTTACTACAGGACTGGGTCCCCTATAAAATGGATGAATTCAACACACTTCATAGAATGCTCACTTGACCTCTCTCACCCTCTCACATGGGATAACACAGCAGGTGGGCCCTCTCCAGATGTTGGTGACATGCCCTTGGACTTCCAAGCTTCCAGAACCATGAGCAAAATAAACTTCTATTGTTTACAAATTACACAGTCTCAAGTATTCTATCACAGCAACAGAAGAGGACAAAGACAGCACCCTTGTTGCCTAGATAACAAAACTAAGCCTTGAGTGGTGAGTCACACATGCCTCAGTGAGAGGGCCAGCCAGGAATGGTCAGCCACAGACCCTGACTCCCAGCACAGTGCTCACTCACATGGCAGTTATTCTCTGCACCTTGTCACTCGTGACCCACTATGCCTACACACTGTGCCAGGATCTGAGTAGGGGCTTGAGAGCCAATAAAGGAGGCCCTGGGGAGGCCAGCATTGGAAGGGAGAGACTCATTTATAAACAAATAAGCAGAGGGCAATGTAGAAAGTGCCCATTGTGTGTGGAGGGCTCCAGTGGGGGGAATCGGGAGAATCACATGGGTTTTAAAGAGAAGACAAAGAAGTTCCAAATAGGGGAGGGGAGACAGGCATTCTAAACTGAAGGGGCAATGTATAACAAAAAGTGCCCAAATCCATGCAATTGTGAAGAATGAAATAAATGCTTGCATGGCTGTCACAGAGGCTTTCTGCAAGGATTGGGCAGTGGTCATCCCCTGGGCACAACAAACCACTCCAATCATGGTCTCAAATAGCAATCATTCCTTTGGTCACGATTCTGTAGCTCCAACATGCACTGGGCTCAGCTGGGCAGGTTGTCTGCTCCTCCTGGTGCCGGCAGGGCTTAGTCACATGTTTGCAGCTGGGGCAGGGGGAAGGGGAAGGGGCTGACTGGATCCTAGGCCTCACTGGAACTTGTGATGGTATGAACTGGCTGCCAGCTGGGCCTTTCACTCTAAAAGTCCCCTCATCCTCTAGAAGGCTAGACAGATCTTTTTTGTTGTTGTTTATTGTTGGGGATTCATTGAGGGTACAAGAAACTAGGTTACACTGATTGCATTTGTTAGGTAAAGTCCCTCTTATACTTGTGTCTTGACCCCAAAAGGTGTGTCACACACCGAGACCCCACCCCTCCCCCTTTCCTCTCTCTGCTCTTCCTCCTCCCATCCCCTCCTTCCTTCCCACTCTCTGCCCTTGCCTTCCCCTAACCCCTACCCCCTCCCTCCTTCCCTTTCACAGTTCTTCCTTTCCCCCACCCCCCACCTCCCTTTCCCCTAAGGCCCACCATGTACTAGGTCATTAATTAGACAGAACATCTTTACTCAACAGCAGAGTGTTCCCAGAGAGTAAGGTCTAGATTTGGAAGTCATACAACATCGGTCTGCAAGTCACAAGGCCAGCTCCCATTCAAGGGGTGGAGGGAACCAAGCCAAAGTGCAAAAGGCCATGGATCCTGGCAGGCCTGGCTCCTGGGGATCAGGAGTACTACAGTAGACCTCAGAGTGAACAGAGACAGTATTAGTGCTTTGTTCACAGCCCCCTTACAATCTAAAGCATTCAAGGAACTTAAAATCATATTTACTTCTGTACCCCCTATTGCAACTCCCATATTCTTTCCCATACACTATGCTTAATAAATTAGCATGGACTGATAGACTGATTAAATTCTCACAAATCCAGATAGTTATGAACTTAGAAACTGGGAGTTTACCAAGACAGAATATCTGAGGGACAGTTAACAAAGAATAAAAAGTCTCTTTTGCTTACAAAATACTTAAAGCCATGAAATAGGAACATGATCACTCATTCACAAAGGGGGGCCCACTATCTGCCATGAAATTCACTGGAAACAAATCTCTAGGTGAATCGTTGCCCTCCTTCCATTTTCCAACCTTCACTCCAACCACATCATTTGTCATGAAGAAAGTAAAAAGTTTAAGAGGTCAGCATTTGGATTAGGTTCTAAAAAAGAGCAGAGCAAGTCATCACGTCTAGGCAGAATCCTCTCTACTTCGTTTCTGAAAGTTAATATACAGCAAGTTGTCTTTGCTCTGCAAGAGTAGCAACTGATGCTTCAATCTGTCTTCCAAATTCAGACACCTAACACGCTATCATTTTATGAGCTAAGAGTTGGCAAAACGTATCTATTTCCTTCTGAACGTTATGCCTGAGATTAAGCAAAACAGTATGGTACCAAGTTCTATGGATAATCTCAACTGCTAACAACTGTAAGTAATGTAGAGACTTTGGGTTAGCAAATGACCAATTCTTGACCCTTTTTCTGTAAAAATGTGACACCCTATTTGAGTAACTACTGCAGCAGGGGTAGTCACCAGATATTTCAGGGTCCTCTCCTTTCAGCACACAGCAGAAGGGCACACATCATGCTTTTCAAGTTGGGTGTGGCCACATGACTTCTTCTGGCCAATATAAGTGGGCTGGAGTACATGTGTTGGTTCAAGAGTCAGCCTTCAATTTGTCACAGCCTCTTCTTGACCAAGGTGATCACAATTTTCTAGACAGTAGGGGCTGTATTAGCTGTGGTCCTAGAGGACATGTGCAGAAGCGAGGATCCAACTATGTTACACTCGCCACTGGGGTTGTTTGTTATAGTGGCAAGACTTTGCCCATTCTTACTTAATATACCAAAGATGAATGTTATCTTTGCTCTGTTGATGAAAGCAATGGCCCAATTTTCAGGTTTAGAACAGTTCAGATGCCAGTAATACACTGCTCCCCACTTCCCTCTGCATAATCACTCCTCTTTTCTTCTTGCTTGCCTTGGGCTAGGAAACTGCGTTATCTCATTTGTTCACAAGAACCCCACAGAAGGCACTGGTTTCAGGGAGAAAGCCTGGAGCCACATCAAGTTCCTTACCTGCCACAGGACTTGTGCTCTGACTACTCTGAATGTCACCCCAAGTTCTAGATCATGGGACCAGAGGATATCTCCATTGCCCATGGTGACTACCTCATCCACAATCTTGACCTTGAGGGGATAAGAATGAGCCAGTTGCACAGAATAAATGGCAAGCCAGGTCTAAAACCCAGGCTGTCCCCAGCACCACTGCAAGCACCGTACAGAGCAGGCTTCTCTCCCGTGGAACTTGAACTTGCCTTTCTGGCTTTGCACAGCTGGTTTGAGGACTACTGGGCCTGACTCTTACTGCTCTCCAGAGAGGTTTCTCTTCCCTGGTCCCACAGCTACATGTCCCCAGAGGCCTCCCATCCTGGATGCCTGAAGCTTATAACCACGCTGACACTAACTCAGAAAGCCTTGACTGGCCTCTAGGATGAGTAGCAGGCCCCCTCACTGTGCCCCCACTGCCACAGTCCCTGCCTTGCTCCTTTCAACACCCAGGAGGACTGCCTGTCTGAACAGGCAGACCGTGTGGCCAGGAGGACAACAAGATGACTTTGGATCTGCTTCAGTGACACTGTCCATCCTTCTTCACGGAGGCCTAATGACAACAGAAGGAATGTCTACTGAACCACCACCCCAAAGAGACTTCTTAGAGGGGCCAAATGGTTTAACCTTGATGTCATATCATAAAACAAATTTAAGTGGCAGAAGACCCACCCAGAAGAGCCCTCCCAGGCTGCTGCCTAGACCCCGTGCTTTTCTGTGATTACACACACAACAGACCCCTTCTCTCTCACATTGGGAGAATTCAGAGCCTGCACCCCAGAAGGAAAGCTGGCAAGTTTGGGAGGCAGGAAAGGCAATGAGATGCCACTGGCATCAGGCATTTGAAGAAAGTCTATGCCCCATGTTCTTCATACCATCACCTGAACCCCCCCAGAAGCTGAATACTGAAGAATACAGGCACACAGGCTGCCCACACTATCCACCCCTCTGGCTTCCCATCAGAACTCTCACTTTATTCAGGGCAGCAGTGTGCCTCAGCCTCACGCACCAGGGTGGAATGAGGTGCTTTGTGACCCAGTATGGATGATGAGAAGCGAGCACAGAGGCTCCCAGTTGTCTCCCGAGGAAGCCCATGCAGAGGCCCATGAGGCAGGAGTGCACCCCCTTCCTCTTGCCTAAATCACGGCACAGTGGCCACAGCTCTGGCTGTCACCCTGAGGCTGGAGGGCAGAACCCATGGGAGCCTGGGTCTCCAGCAGCCCCGAGGAGCTGCCTGGTCAGCATTGTCACCATTCTCTTCTGCGTAAGAGAAAAAGGAACCTTTAACTTGCATAAACTACTGTTTGAGGGGTTTCTGTTTCTACACCCAAACGCAATGTCAATCCAGCCACCATCCTAGCAGGGCAATCCCCTGAGGCAGGCCTCTGGGGAATTTATTTTTTTCAATGGAAAGTCAATGACTCAGAGACATTGACAATCAACAGAAGGTTCCATTAGAATAAAAATCACTCAGGCCAGACATATTTGGTATATTTGGGGACAATGATTGGGGAGAGCATAAAGACTCAAGTCTTGCTGCCCTTAAAATACAAAATAAGCACAAACTGCCCCTCACCTAATATATCAATGGCTCATATAGAGTAGAAGTTGATCTATGAGGGACTGTAACAAACTGGTCAACCTACAGAGGTGGTCACCATAAGGAACTAGATCTACTGTGGTGATACGTACATGAGGCACACGTCTGGTCTATGAAAATCAGGTCAACTGAAGGAGGTGGTCAGCTATAGAGGTTCTAATTAATTACACATTATATTTGGGGGAAATGAAAGGGAAAGAAAGATAAGATAGAAGGGCCCCCGAATGTCCACACAGCAGATGTGGTCCATCCATACAATGGGACAGAACACAGCCTCGAACAGGGAAGGACAGTGTGGCACAGGCTACCATGCCGATAAACCTCGAGGACATCATGGTTGGTGACATGCAAGTCACACAAACACAAATTATACAATTCCACTCACATAAGGTTACCTAGAGCAGTCAAAATCATAGAAACAAAAGAGAATGGCAGCTGCCAAGGGATAAGGGAAGAGGAAATTAGTGTTTGGTGGGTAAAGAGCTTCTGTGTTACAAGATGAAAAACTTCTGGAGATGTGTTACACAACAATGTGAATACACTTGACGCTACTGAAATGTACACTTAATGTTATGTGATTGTAACCACAAAGCATTTTTAAAGATGCAGGGTAGAGGAGGGAGGAAACCTCACAAACTGAGGAGTGGGTGACAGAAGCAGATGGAGGCAGAGGAGGGGCATGGCGGAGAGTGTGCGGGGCAGGAGGCCCTCCCAGGGGATACACAAGTCTGGTCACACAGGCACGGGCATCAAATGTCCACTCTGGGATCCTTTCAAATATCCAGAACTGGTACAGACATTTGACCGCTCACTGGCCTCAGTTCAAAAAGAACTCGGGAGTGGCACTCTGTGTGGGCAGGGATCCTGACAGCCTAAAACTGGGGCGCACCCAGGCAGGGCTCAGCAAGAGTCTTTCAAATCAGTCAGTGAATGAACTAATCCAGCCCAAGGCCTCAGGGGCCTCACCGCCTCCTGCATCCTGCTTTTGAGAGTACCCTGGGAGAGCCCACAGCTTTGGGCAAAGTCCAGGCCAAGTCCAGCACACCAGCCACCAGCCATGGGCACTACCGAAATTTAACTTTAACTAAAATTAATGACTATATTAAAAATTCACATCTTCAGAAGTACCCGTCACATTTCACATGCTCAATAGCCACCCGTGGCCGGTGTCCACCAACATTGGACAGCACAGAACATTTCCATCATCACAGAAGGGTCGATGGCACGGCACTGGTGTGGACACTGTCCTACCCTGTTGTTTCACATCCGTCCTCTCCTACCATCCTACAGCCTGTGATGCAAAGAAGCCTACCCAGGGCACTGAAAACTCAGGAGTACTAGTGTTAACACACCCGTGGCCTCTCTCTGCCTTAGTTGTTTCCTTATTTGTAAAACAAGCATAATATTAGCATCTAATGGTTAACGCTGTTAAGTAGATTAAATTAGACAACACACGTACAGCACAGGTTCCATGAATACTAGTTATGATTTTGTGGTTAGTGGGGGAGGGAGAGGACCAGGTAGGTGGTGTCTGCACACAGGCACACTTGCACACACACACTCTCTTACAGCTCTGGTTTCTTACACAGGGAGACATGAATTATCCTCTTGTCCCCACAGGGGGTGGCATTCTCAATAAGCAGCTGAAAAGAAAGGTCCCTCCCAGGTGCTCCAGTGGGCAGGGCACTGTGTGCAGGGTCCAGGCAGTCTGGTTTCTCCTCTACCCGCCCACCAGAGTCCAGCCGCAGGGAGCATGGGAGTAGGAACCACACTCGGGGCACGTGGGAGCCACTGTGGGTGGCTGAGTCCCCACACAGCTCCAGCAGGCTGTTCAAGGAGGCAATGAAGGGATCCACAGAGGGAAACCCCTGCTGGCTTGAACAGAAACCCCTCCCATCACAGCCCTTCCCCCTGGCAAAAACCAGGGGGCCAGCTAGCACCTAGGAATTGTTCTTTGTGGCTAAAAGGACCTTCATGCGTAATGACCCCCTTCCAGCTTGCGTATTCATATCCATGGGACTATGTGTATTTATGTGTATAGCACATATCATCAAGTGTTTCTGAGATCCTTTATTCATTTAAGATTTTTAAACTCCAGCCAACATCAGTGCTGGTGAAGGGAGGATGGAGAACAGAAGCTCGGTGATCCAATTTCAGGCCTAGCACCTTCCACTGCAGTACTCACCAAGGAAGAAGGTAAGGTGATTTCCAGAATTCCAGGAGCCAGACTGGAAATGATGCAAACAAAACCTACAAGTCTGACCAGAGCACAACTCGAGTAGATAATGGACAATATTAAAATGCCAGTGTAGATAAGGGTGAATTTATGATAACTCTTGACTGCTAGGCTTAAGTACATGCTCCTGAAAAACACAGGCCAAAGGCCTGACTGTGTGCGACTATGTAAAATGTTACATCTTAGAAAGACTTGCCATGGAGCAGGAGAGCCAGAAGAAACGAGAGACAGGCAGGGCATAGAACTTCGACACACACCGTTGCAGATTGGAATTAAGATTATAGGAAGGTATATCTTGAAGCGAAAGGACTTCATGACCTATTTATGTGACAAGAGATATGGAATGATCCTGGTTACTATAAGATCATAATTCTATTAATAAAAATAGGAAAGGTTAGAAGGGGAGTTCCTTCCCAGTATGTCTTAGAGGTCTTTCTAACCCAGAACATAGGGATATATGGCATTCTTTTAAATTGCTACATAGTATTTTATCATAGAGTTGTACCAAAGCTTATTTAAATTAATTCAATCTTGGTCTCACTTTTCCTTCTGTAAAACTTTACACGTTGAACCATAAATGAAAATCTTCTCCTTGTGCATTTTGCCTTATTAATAAATATCAGAAGAAAACAAAAATTAAATAATAAAAATTCAATACATTTTTCTTTGAATAGATCACTTCTCAAGGAGTAATGCTTGTAGTAACAGGAGAGAGAGTTCCTCCCTCTGGGGTCTCAAATCTTCTAATGGTTTTGTCTACAAAGTTATTTGTCAATCAAAGCTATGTATATTTGATATTATTTTAAATTTATGATTTGTTAATCTGCATGGCTTTAGCACCCACAAAAGAGAATTCTTTGAGTCACAGAAAGAAAACTGTATTTTCTTCATGTAATGAAAGATCTAATTTGGAAGGATGAGGACAGTGGCCAGAGGTAGTGAATCCTGAACAGGAGAGGAAGGTGAGGGACAAAGGTTCTCCCCTGGCATAGTCATGCTGGAAAATAAAGATCCCAGGCTTCCAGACCCTTCTCAAGTGAGTAGTACGTGCTCCTCAGAGGACTGCCTGGGTGGGGGTGCAGCTGCCAGGTAACATTAGCTTTGAACAAAGGCTATGAGACCACAGAGGGGTTGAAAACCACCGTCTTACCAAGCCAGATACAGAGCCTGGAGGAGCTGCACTCAACTCTTCCTGCAAAGTACCAACAAGGGAAGGGTGAGAGCACAGGCCAGGCCTTCCCCTCTCGTCCTTCAGGGGATATGAGCAGCTGGAGGCCAGTAGTTGGGGGGGAGCTGAAAGTCACCTGCCCACCTTCACAACAAACTCCACTATGTTCTCTGGCGCACCAATCCAAAGGAGGCCGGACCAGGCAAAGGCTCTGCCCCCAGCTACAACTAATCTCTGTTCTTAGTCCTGTCCTTACAAGGATAGGGAAATTCCTTCTCCTGAGTGGACAGACTGAGGAAGCCCACAGGTGGGCATTGGAATCCTCTCCTGCAAGTGCCCCCCGCAGAAGCTCTAGGCCTCATACCTGAGTAACTGAGCAAAAGACGTCACCTCTGAGAGACCAAGACTTCCCACTGTGAAAGAGAAGTTACGGCTACTTCACAGGCTTCTGACAGGAACACTATCCCTCTCTGTCTCTAACAAGCACCTAAACCCCACCTGACATTAGACTGTTGTGCCCAGTGTTGTATCCCTAGTGGCCGGAATACTGACCGATGTATGGTTTCCAATAGAGGTGAATAAATCAGTGATTCAGAGAGAGCGAACAGAAGCCTCTGGCTGGTTATGGGCAGCATGTATGGTGGCTAAGAGGTCTTCCATCCCTGACCAGGGAAGCTTGGACAAAGTACTTCACCTCGCTGTGCCTCGGTTTCCTCATCTGTAAAATCAGTGTAATACTTGTACAACCTCATAGGGCTGTTACGAAGATTAAATGAGAAAATAAATGAAAAATGGTGCTTGGAGGCCAGGCACAGTGGCTCACACCTATAATACTAGCTCTGTGGGAGGCCAAGGTAGAAAGATTTCTTGAGCTCAGGAGTTTTGAGACTAGCCTAAGCAAGAGTGGGACCCTGTCTCTATTAAAAACAGAAAAACTAACTGGGCATTGTGGTGGGCACCTACAGTCCCAGCTACTGAGGAGGCTGAGGCAGGAGGATCTCCAGATTTTGAGCTGTGTGCTATGATGATGCCAAAGCACTCTCTAGAGCACTCTACCCAGATTGACAGAGATTGTCTCAAAAAAGGGGGGAAAAAAAGAAAGAAAAACCATGGCCAGGACACACAGATACTCAGCTACATACGTTATTATTAATAAAATGTCCTCTCAAAATGGCCTTCTACTTTTGAATCCTGCATCCCTGAAGAGTCCCAGTGACAGAGAACAGAATAAAAAATAAACAGCCCCACCTCCGCTCCCGAGCAGTAATTATGATGGTCACACTCACTCTCGCTTTTTCCTCCATAATATCTAATTTTCTCATTTGTCTTTTTAAGAATAAAATAACATCTCCTGGCATCATGAATGAGTGACTCCCTCTGCTCCTTTAAGTGGTAATTTCCCTGCGCATTGTTTAGCCGCAGTGACATGGAACTCACGTACTTTTGGGTTAGCAGCGATTTTTTAACAGCGTGCTCTTGCCTGATTTCATATTTGTTCCTAACAGTAAGTTTTGAGGTGTGTCTAGTGTTCAGTGAGTTTTAAAATTTCCTTCAGTTTCTTGGTGGAGGGGGGTGATGGTGCTTATCTTTGTTGTTTTTGTTACTAATATTACTTGAGAGTATCAGATGGCTCCAGGGTGTCTGTCACCCACCTTCTCCCTGTGTCTGTGAGAGACAAGGAACAGAGAAACAGCAAACGGAAGGACAGAGGTGCTGCTTTGCTAGGTTAAGATCAGCCTTGGTTCAGATCTAATTATTCCCAACCTAATGTCTGCTTAAAAAGACGCAGTATTAGGGAAATGTCCTAATGGGACAGCTAGATCAGGAACTAGGTCTTCTGAGGCCATGAGGTTCAGAAATAAGGAACTTCCTTTGCTGAGAAAAAAGGATGTTATATAAAGTCCAAATCCTTATGTCAGAACAGTGTGGCTGCCCTTGAGGATAGCAGGGTTACAAGACCTCAGGGCACACCCACAAGCCTGTGCATGGTTCCTCCTCCATTCCAGCAAATTACTAGGCTCCCAGAACCCTCTCCAGAGATCACAGGGCCTCTACATCTAATGCCATCATTAGATTCTCACTGCAGGTTGTGACAGAGAACTTGCCACCAGCAAGTTCCCTTCCCTTCCCTTCCTTAATGACCTCCAAGAGAACCAGTTGAGGCCAAATGCAAGAGCCCGGCTCTTGGGTGTCTGGGGAAAAGGGCAAAGCAAGCCTGGGTAGAGGAAAGCATGGGCTCCCTCCATCCATCTAGAGTAGTTGGCCAGACTGAGGCCAGCTGATGGTGTTTTGCTCACATGGGTCCAGGTTGCCATGGAGATCAACCATCTCCCCTGGATGCCTCCTGACAACAGGAGCAACTAGGGCATTCTTGCTGGGGCTCTAAGTGAGTGACTTAAGTTTCATGGTGGGGGCGGCAGTGCAGGTTGTGTGTGGGGTTCCTGTGGGTGGTACCCTCCGTCGCTGGCTTGAGTCAGAGGGAGCGTTTCAGCATAGTCACCATTATGTCCACAGGTACAAATTCCTTAAACTGAATTTTCTAGACAAAGTGAAGATGTGATTTTTTTTTTTTTTTTGGCATTACATTTTATCTTTACTGCTTCATCCAGCATTGCACAATTCTTTAATGATTGCAACTCAAATAAAAACATGCCTTGAAGCACTGCAGAAGAGGGGAAAAAAAAAACATTTTTAAAACCATAGTCAGCAACAAGAATCCCTGAAAGTATCAGTGTAGGCAGAAGCATTTAAGAAATAATGTCCTTTGGCTTCCTTGGGCTCGTTTAAGAGATTACTGATGGCAAAATCAAGCGCAACATTTTAATGGATAAGGATAAGTAACTCTATAAACTAAGCTACTTAAATGAAAATAAAAATGTGTGTGTGCTGTTTTATGCTTTGGAATAGGGCTTCCGAACTGGGGGCTGGGAATCTTCTGAGACCATGGGCGTATGTGTTTGAGTATCTGAGGTCTTTTTCTGAGAAGGGGTATATGGCTCTCAACTATCTTCAAAGGGACTCTCCAAATGTTAAGTTTAGAGTTTACTTAATTGACAGCAAAGTTTCCCAATCTGGTTCCCTTTTTTTATTCCACTGAACATGTCAAAACTCGGAGAAAGGCACATGGGGGGTGTTCCCCTGCCTCTCTGCTCTACCCACGGGACACATCTCATCCATTCTCTTCCTCTTTCTTCTCCCCTTCCCGTTTTCATCTGTGGGATATTAAAAATAAATATTGGGCACCCCAAGTCCCAGACACAGCACGTAATTATGAAGATACATCTGCACAGCATGAGGAGGGAGGCTCGGGTATTCTCTGCAGACCTCAGATATTCCCCAACACTCACCCCACCCTGTGTGACCAAGTCAAGGAAGAAAACACTTGAAGAGTCTGATGCACGGGATTTTGCATAGTTTCATGCCTAGAAAATGGCTGGAACTTAAATGTCAATGACAATACTGAGGACCAGAACAATATCCCTCCTCTAAAGAAATTCTGAATTCAGAGACAGAAAGCAGAATGGTGCTTACCAGGGGCCAGGAGGAGTGGGGAACGCAGAATTAGTGTTTGATGGGTCCAGAGTTGCAGTTGGGAATGATGGAAAAGTTCTGGAGAAGGGTGGTGGTGACGGTGGCACAACAGTGTGGATGTATTTAATGCCACTGAACTGTGTCCTTCGAGATGGTGGAAAGGTAAATTTTATGGTATATACTTTATACCATAATAAAATCTTTTTTTAAAAAAGGAGTCTTAGGGGCTGGGCATAGTGGCTCACATCTATAATCCTAGCACTCTGGGAGGCCGAAGCAGGTGAACTGCATGAGCTCAGGAGTTTGAGACCAGCCTGAGCAAGAGTGAGACGCCCATCTCTAAAAATAACCAGGCGTGGCAGGTGCCTATAGTCCCAGCTACTTGGGAAGCTGAGGCAAGAGGATCACTTGAGCCCAGGAGTTTGAAGTTGCTGTGAGCTATGACATCACAGCATCCTAACAAGGATGACAAAATGAGACTTTGTCTCAAAAAAAAAAAAAAAAA